>BPLR01019460.1:0-44291 GCA_021605095.1 Caerostris extrusa | reverse complement strand
AAAAACCATTAATCATTATTTCTTAATCAGTTACGACTAAAAGTTAGTAAATGATCTACATATGATTTTGTTTCTGTTTCCAATTAAATCAATCAATGCAAAAATGAAGAATAGATGCCCATAGAAGCATCATTAGTTATTTTCAGTCATTCAGATGGTTAATCAAAAACATCAAACCTTTCCATAATAAAACAACTGTGCGAAAGAACTTAACAAAAAAAAAAAAAGCATTACATGATTCAGTTTTGGAAAGATAATTTTAAAAAACTACAAAGATTATTCGAAAACAATTAATCTGACAGAAATGCCCCTGATGTTAATACATTTCGTCAGCGTTCTTAATTAATGGATCAACTCAGAATGAAGAATCTTTATTGACTTCTCCACTGACCAGAATACTAATGGGAGCCAACTGCGCATATAAAGAAGATGCAGTAAATCAAAACTCGCAGTCACTGACTGAAGTAAAAAAAAAAAAAAAGCAGCCAAAATATCGATTCCAACAGCGATTAATTGTATCATCATCGCATCTAAAAACTAAACCCATTCCGGGGACAAAATTGTTGCTCGCAAAATCCCACACTTGGTAAGCTTTGCCCAAGCAATTTGTTTCACCATTAATTTAAACTTCTGTCCGTCTCACTTTGGTGGATGAATTGCTTAGGAGTTAGCGGTAAATGGGGAATGAGGGTTCTAAAAAGAAAAATTTCTTTACGGATGGAAAGGGGGATTCTGGTGGTATTTCGAATCCCCCCTCATGAAAAATTAGGTATCAAAGCTTCGGACACACCCATATGGGTGCGGCCCATAGATGATTCCTAAACCGACACACTCATAGTGCCTGTGTGTGGTACAATTATTTTCTCACTCCGGCAAGAGAGAAAGAGTATTGGCGTATCGAGTGCAGGCGAAGGGGACAATTTACTTACACTTCAATTTTGGAGGAATAAAATTGGAATTGCGTTTTGACAACGAGTGGACATATCGTTATAATGATCGAAAGAGATTGCTTGCCCCAAATCAGTTTATTTGTTGTTTCTGTACATAAGACTTTTGTTAGTTAAGGTCAAATTGGTTAATATTATAGTATATTGAAAATGTTTTAATTGTAGATTTACTTTCTAATAATGTATTCTCTTTTTCAAGGGGCTTGATGGCGAATTGGCTAGCGCTCTGGCCTTTGGTACTTTGGTAGGCTTCAGATTCGAATCCTGACGGTGACATGGATGTTTGTTGTTGGTTCTAAATCCACGTTAAACTGTAGGTCCCGTTTAATTAGCCTAAAGTGTGCAAAAAAATGACAGTAGAGCGATAAACAAAACCAAATCTATATGAATGTGAGCACTATACTATGATACAGGATTGAAACTATGATATAGAATCTAAATATGTTTTTAAAACATTGCTGGATATTAAAAAAAGATGCAAAATACAGTAGAAAATCGTTAAAAACCACATTTTAATTTAGATTAATACAAATAAGTAAATTAAATAAAATTCATTACTATACAGTTCTAGCGCTCGGTGCCATAAATTTCAGGTTCAACTCTCGGCTGGTACCATGGATAGTTGTGGTTTTAAAACAATTTTAAACTGTAGAACATGATCTAATATAACTGTAGATCGTTGAGCGCAGAGCTACTACTACTACTACTACTACACCACATCACAGTGCTTAGAGCCGAGTTGCCCCTTTTCAATTCTGGAATGATGTGGGTCAGAATTCTGATTGGGCTTTATGACGCTCTGAGACCTACGGCTTAAAAATGGATTCCGTTCCCCTAAAAATATCCATTACACTGCAGGGATTTGAACCTGAAGCCTGCGGTACCGAGCGCTAGCCGCTCGGCCATCAGGTCCCCCTGAGCGTAAAAGGCAGACAGCCTATTCCGTCAAAAGAAATATCTCATGTTTCGACACCTGCCAGCAAGTAGACGGCCTTGACTACCGCGGGGCTGTTGCGCCATTGAAGAAGAAGAATCACTATACAACAATATGAACTTTTTAAAATTTCGTATTGCAGGAAAAAAACTTACAAAAAAGTGTTATGGAAATTTGAAATTAGAGCAAAATATTCCATAACGAGTAGCCATTTTAATTAATTTAACAGACAAAAAGTTAAATTTTGTCGATCTCTGTTTTTAGCAAAAGAGAAAATTAACAAAACTGAGAAATTGCATTTGGTAAATTTTCATCTAATTGCTTTTGCATTTATGCATTATAGTTTTTAAGCAATGCTTAATTGCTTTTATAAAACTTGCTTAATGTATATAATATGCCAATAACATTAGATTTTTTATGAAACGCGTTATTCACTTCTCCTTTATTTGTTAAGGAAAATGTATAATCAATTAGAAACACAGAATGTGCAGTGAATTTGAGCTGAAGGCAATTTATGCCTTCTCTATTTCAATTACATTTGATCCTCCGAAGGGTTATTTATGGATATTTACATGTTCAATAATGTCAAATATTAATACTGCCTGATACTTATACATGTTTAATAATTAGAATATTTTAAAGTTCATCAATGAATCCTAAACAGACATTATATTTTATTTATAATTTCTTATAACTCCATAACCTTTAAGCACTATAAAATACAATTATAAATTTCTTGGAACTAACCTTAAGCACTATAAAATACATAATCATAAGTAAAAGTCGTAATCTCCCATCACACCTAGAAAATATTAAAATGTAAGTCCCGGTCTAATTAGCCCAAATTGTGCAAAAAAAATGAACATAGAGTGACAAAACCAAACTAAAACCTAGAATATATCAAAGAGAATATCACAAATATGTTTTTAAACTTAAATAAATTCAAAAAGAAATTTTTATATCTTGGGATTATCATGTTCCATGACTTAACAATCGCATCAACAACTTTCCCCGAATTGTATAATAAGTATCATCAAAACCACAAGACAGTGGCCATTGCTTTCAATATGGTATCTGAAAATCATCCATTTATTCAGCCACCAGATTTTAAAGTATCCTTAATTATTTACCAAACATCCACCACCTCTAACAAAACACACCTATTTTGAGGGGTTTTAATTTATATGCCTATTAAAATTCCGTATGCCTTAGAGTGGGTCGTTAAATTTCTATTAACTGAACCTTAAGCACTATAAAATACAATGACTATCATAAGTAAAGTCGTAATCTCCCATCACACCTAGAAAATATTAAACTGTAGGTCCCGGTCTAATTAGCCCAAAGTATGCAAAAATGAACATAGAGCGACAAACCAAGCCAAAACCTAGAGAATATCACAAATATTTTTTAAAATGTGAATAAATTCAAAAAAGAATATTTTTATATCTGAGAGATTATCACGTTTCATGGCTTAACAATCGCATCAACAACTTTCCACGAATTGTGTAATAAGTATCATCAAAACCACAAGAAACAGTGGCCATTGCTTTCAATATGGTGTCTGAAAATCACCCATTTATTCAGCCACCGGATTTTAAAGTATCCCTAATTATTTACCAAAAAACATCCACCACCTTTAACAAAACACACCTATTTGGAGGGGTTTTAATTTATAACCCTGTTATTCTCGATGCTACGCGGGGTGTAATTATCTTACTTTTTTTTTAAGGATAAAAACATCTTTTCGCTTCCGCCCTTAAATGCGAGTACATAAAAGCATGTACTGTGAGATGATGGATGCTTCTGAAAACATTTTGTGTTTGTTTATCAGTGCAGGTTGGGTGTTTATCGAGCGTTTCTGCAAAACCATCGGCTAGATTGATAATAGGTGTTGTTAAATCAATTTTAAAGAACGCGATTAGTTTGAAGTTTAGGGGGCATTGCTTCCGTTGAAGATGCCAGAGCAGTTTGGGGACCTACAAATTTTTTCTCAATAAGTCATATCTCGATTTAATAATTTGATGCATTTGCCAAGCACACTTTTTTTCTGTTTCAAATTGGTCTGAAAAAATCAACGTCATGATTAGCATCGCTTCTTTTTAATCAGCATCATGATTAATAGTTGCTTCTGTATAATGCTGAATAATAAGATTTCTGCTTATTATCAAATAATGCATTAGGTTTTTAATAAATATAATCGCTTGAAAATTACTGCGAAAAAGTACCATGGTGGCTACCTAACCAAATTTCAACATAAAATACAAAAAGCATTGCATTTATGTTGAAATTTGGCATGGCAATGCAGGATATGGCATGGCAAGCGTGATCGAATCTCATGATTTGACATCATTATTTTAATTTCTGTCTCGTTAGCATTGGCTTTCTCGTATTCAATCAAGTTAACATGTCATTTCAGGTTTAAAAAAAAGTGTGTTTTTTTTAACAAGAAAAAAACTTAAATTTTTATTGCTTTTATTTCTGATTTTTTTTTCTTGTATCGTTAGATTTATTTCTTATTTGTGAGTTAAAACTATATACCTAGGTCTCCAAACTGCGGCCCGCTGTGCGAAACCGGTCCGCGAACTAAATCTGGCCAGTCACAATTTATATTGATTAATTTGTAAAATTTGCAATATAAGTACATCATACAAAATACTATTCAGATGTTTTTATGTAACGATCTATTAAGAAGCAAGATATACATAATGAAATTGAATATTTTAACTATTATTGATATGAGATTTTTCCTAAAACTTACATTATTTCGTAATTCACATAAGGAAATTAAACATTATGATTATGATTAACGATAATTTTCTGCTGTAATTTTCCACTAACAATTGGTTGCAAGTGTGGATCTAGTTTATTAAAGAAAATTATAATAAATTAGGAAATTTAATTGTAAAAATTTATCAAATGTTCGTCATAGGCCTTAGATTTTATTTTTGTATATTTTTGGAGAATTTGTTTTTCTACACAAATAAAAGGGGGAGGGACACAATTCCCTCTCCTGCCTTAGATACATCATTCGGCCTCCTAGTCCAAAACAAAAATGTAAGCTTAATTGAAAACTAAGTTGTTGGTAAATCTAGCTCGGTCTTGGATCTTGGGACAGTTTGTAATTGGTTGGGATAAAAAGATCTTTTCTATATACGATGAAATAAAAAAAATGAGATCGGTCTTGGATTAAATAAGCGTGATGCATTTGCAGAAAAATTATGAACATGGAATGCATTATGCATTTTCATCGTTGAAAATTGTCTGCCCAATATTATAGTGAACACTTTTCCTGGTAACTTTTCTCGATTTTTGTATTTCCCTGGTGAAAACGCTTATCTCGCTCATTGCTAACATGACCGCAATTTTCAATGAAGAACTCCAAATGACAATGCAGGAAATGCATTTTTAGAGGTTTACTGCAACCAAGTCTCTTGCATGCAGACAATATGTCCATTATTAGTTTCTTATAGTCCTTTGATTTCACATTTCCAAAGAAATTGGCTTGCACTAGACGAAAAGCATTCCAAGCTACTTTCTCATCTTGTCAAAATTTGCAAAATTTGCATCCTTAAAGGACTTACGGATTTGTGGACCAATGAAAATTCACTGCTTCAGTTTAGATTCGTTAATTGCAGGATATTTGCTATTTAATACTGATCTGCTGTTGTCTATGGCTTTCACAAAATTTTTCATTAAGACAAGTTTTATATGCACCAATGGTGGTCGGATTTTTTTTATCTCTACTAATGGTGAATTTTGTATTTGTTTTTCTAGTATGTTATTATCTTTTTACACAGTGCAAAGTTTGGGCCCTACTGTCTGATTCATTCAAAGGAGCTGTACTTCGTATGTCTTAATTGAATTTCACAAAAATAGCTACCATTTTTGCAATCTCAACAAATATGTTCTATTTACTTTTATTGAAGGTAGTTCAAAAAAAAAAGTTTCAAATTTTCGTAAGTTTCATTTATATATTGAAAATTTCTAATTGGAATGGATGGAAGTTGTTTTCCATTATGCATTGATACTACTTTGAGACTTGTTTCGGATAATCTATGAATAGCCGTCATTGAGAAGGGACATATTCCATTTTGAGAGCCGTCAATAAATCATTGACGTCAGAACAGAAAGCAAAGTTTTTTTAACAGTATAAAAAAGCACAAATTGCTCATGACAATGACAAAACGAAATCACTTTGACATCTTCCTGGATACTAAGTCTCGGTTCACTAAGTCTCGATACAAATAACTCTGTTTTAGTCGTAGACAGCTTTAAATATTTAGCAAGGTTATTTAACTCTTTTTTGAATCAAAATGTATGTTGTAGGAATAGCACCATAATTATATTTAGTACTAGATGTAGAAGACTGAAGAGCATCACATGAAATGGTGTCCTGGAGACTAACTTACAAATTATTATAATTTATAAGATATATTATTTACACATTCCCATGTTTTACTTTTCA
The DNA here is from genome assembly GCA_021605095.1 of Caerostris extrusa. Taxonomy (NCBI): domain Eukaryota; kingdom Metazoa; phylum Arthropoda; class Arachnida; order Araneae; family Araneidae; genus Caerostris; species Caerostris extrusa. The sequence continues at coordinate 37,945 of BPLR01019460.1, read as the reverse complement.
CTTATATTTCAAGAAAACTAAGAAACTGCTATCTCTGTATTTCCTAAACAAGAATCAATTGCCTATTTTCATCATTTTTTGTGTTCAGGGCCTTAAAATTTGTAAGAAATTACAATATTCATGTTAAGAAAATATTGCGTGGTGCTATCTATTATAAATCGATTATAGGATTATGAATGCAAATAATCCAATTATATATATATTAGAGATTAATTCTTAATAAAATTATCACCAAATGTAAAATTACTCAAAGCAATTTTATTTCGTATAAAGTATAGTACTTCATTGTTTTTCTAATTACTAGTTTATTTTAAAATTAATTTATACCAATTTCAATATTGGGATAGATCTAATGCTATTAGAAATTAATTTAATGTACAATTACAATAAAGCAAGCTTCATTAAATCGAATTATTTCTTCATTCAACTTATAAGAATCTTTTTGTTTTTATCTTGTTTAAAGTATGCTGAAATATACAAAGCCCAATGTTACATTATTATTTTATTTATTACTTAAATTTGCATTATGACTTTTTCAGTAAATATTTTATCCATTACCTATAAAAGACAACCCAGGATATGAAATATTTTACAGTTCAAGCCATTCAATAGCTTACTGTTATAATGATAAATTCATCTGCTACTCTCCCTACTATTGCATGAGTAGCAAATTAATATGCAAATGAGAAATATAAATAACCGCATGTCCTTTGTTCAAATCAAAATGATGTATTAACCATTATGATACAGGTTTACCTAATGAAGCATGATTTACAATTTATTAGAATATTGTTTAAACAGACTATATAAATAGCCCTGTTAGCCAAAAAAAAAAAAAAAATGCAAAATTGTTTGGAGAAAAGGATATCATAAATTACATAATGTCAGAAGAGAATGGCTAGGACACATAAAGAGAATGGACGATAACAGAGGTACAAAGAAGATTTTCAAGGGGAAGTGCCAGTGCCAAAGAAAAAAAGAAAGTCCAAAAATACATATATTGATGAAGAAGAAAAGGATCTGAAGATCTCAAATTGGAAAACCTAAGTTCGAGACAGACGACTTTGGACTCATATTATTAGGTCATGGTCCAGGCCTTCTATGAGGTCATCTATGAGACCATGGTCCAACATGGACTGTAGTGCCGGGGAGTTAGTTAGTTATTTAGTTAGCCTAAAAAAAATTTAAAATCATTACACTAAGTCAATTTATCGACAGGAATTAATTCTCGCTGTACGCATACAAATAAAAAAAAAAAAAAAGATTTGTTTCAATAAAAGAAAAGCCTTCTGTTCACTGTGATTTTTAGTTAGTAGCATTATCTATTTAATATTTAATGCCACACTTTTATAACAATAAATGAATTGCAAAGGCAAAATTACCATCTCTTAAAATGTTTAAGCCTAATCGCCAAATTTGGCTTAATGCTGTTATTTCAAACCACTTAAATAGCGATAAAAAGAATTAGACTGGTCTTCATCTTCGTAGTATTTCATTGGCTGTAGTTTAAATAAGTGTATGTTGTAAAAGTGTGATAATGAATTAAAAAGCTATATTTTTGTGTAAGATAATAAATAGTATGAAATGCTAATGAAATATAAATATTATCGAAATATTTTATTACTGAATCATTTATGACTATATATCAATCTTATTCTTTTAAAATAATTATTTGTCTAATCTAAACAATTCATCTTTATAATTAAAATTTTGTAGCTAAAATTTGTAAAACAAATTTGCTTATATTCCTATTCTAAACATCCATTATTTTTTATATAATTTAAGTTCATAAAAGATACCATTCCTTCAGTAATCTCCATTTGTTTAAATAAAATTATATTCTCAGATTTCTTGGTTTAAACAAAAAGTTATTTAGATAGATCCTAGATTGAAGTAATACATTTTTTTTTTTTTTTTTTTTTTTTTTTTTTTTTTACATATTTGTGTAATTTCTTTTATAAATATGCATTTATTTAGAAAATATTGAATTATTTAATTCTCAACTCACTCGTATAAAAATTCCATTTAAAATTTCAATGTAGCATAGCAAAAAATCTAAACAACCTTACTTTTCCTATATTTTTATATGAGCAATAATTATTAAGTAAATATGATGAAAGTGCGAGGAATGTTAACCATGCAATCGAAAAATCACGGCTTATATAGACCGCATATTCAAACATATAAAAATTTTGTTAAAAAAAAAATTACCTCTCCCTATATTTTTTACAAATGCAATAATTATTAAATAACATACTGAATTTTTGTGGAATGACAGTTATGCAATTTGAAAATTATCCCTTATGGGGTCTATACGAAGCAGTTTGATAACAAGTAATCGACCCCCAAGTAGAAAAAAACGTTCATGATTGTAAACACAGAGGAGAGATACCTTTTTGAAGCCGATGATTTATTATTTATTTTGCTGTCAAAAATAAGTAAATGCTTGGAGCCTCAAACCTGCAGCCTTTTGCCATAATGAATGAGTTGGCTTCACATGAAGACTATGGTTAAGTTGGGCTCTAACTTAAAAACCCTGCAATTAGCTGACAGAAAATTAATTTTCAAACGGTATTTTGTTGTACCCACAGAAATAGTAGCAATGCTACACAACTTGTTATATGTTTCCCTTTTTTTTTACTCAATACATCTTTATTCTTATCTTCATAAGCAACCTAGTTGACTACATATGCTTTGGCATAAAAAATGACGACTATTTCGGAGAAAAAGTGGCATGCAATGGTTTATACGATTTCCTTTGTAGGTATGTGCTGATTGGAACTATGTCTTTAGAATGGCAATAAAGATTATACAGATTTATCATTTCAAGCAGTATGGATGGGAATTTTAATAAGATTGTCGTCTGTGATCTTGTTACATATATATATATATATATATATATAGCGGTGGAAGTAATACAGTTATGAATCTGAAAAACTTTCTTGTCTAAAATTGATTCATAAATCTTTCTTTCAAATGATACAATACCATAATGTACTTTTTTAATGTTAATTCACTAAATGTAGGAAGTTTTAATAAGATTGTCATCTATGATCTTGTTTTATGTGGTAGTAATAAAAGTTATGAAGCTGTAAAACTTTCTTTTCTTAAATTGATTCATAAATCTTTCTTTCAAATGATACAATACAATAATTACTTTTTAATGTTAATATTGTAATAACTCACTTAGTGTTGAAATATTACATATTATTTAAAACTTACTTTATTAAATTATTTCTAAGAAATTGTATAGCTGGTTATGTATTGGAAAACAACTAAATACATAAATTTTATTTTTATAGATTTTCTTTTTTTCTAACTTTCTTAAAAATAACATATCTCTAATAAACAATTTAATAAAAATAAAGAATTTAATCCATTCATTATAAAGGGTTTCTTCAATATATTACTATGGATTCTCTCATTATTTGAACATTAATAATTAAAATACAATAATTAATTTTCATTATTGTATTTTAATTATTTATAGTTTAATATAAATGCTGAAAGTTTCTTTTTTTCTGAACAACGTCAATGAAAGACAAATTTTGAATTTGCTTCATTTGCTTCATAATATCATATTCAACAAATTTAAATATATATATATTATTAATTCATTGAAAGCTTTTAGAAATAAATGTTTATTTATTTCTCAAAAATATTAATCAATATATATGTAATATTTAAATTTGAATGTCATCTTTTAATTGCTACATAATATTTAATAACTTTTTGAGATTAAACAAAAAATCAAAAATTACTGATGTCAGAAAAAAATCAGTTGTCTAAAAAATCCTAATTTAAAATAATTTCATAGTTTTGAAAATAATTCAAAATTGGATTTTAAAGTTCAATAATCTCAAAATTTCCCCTTTTGGGTGATGATAATTGATTGAAACACTATCATTATTCCTATCCTTTTGATGATAATATTTCAAACAATTTTCTAAATTCATTTACTTTAAAGCTTTTATTTATTTATCAGAATTTCGTATTATTTTTATCAGCTTTTTATATATTTACCAGAATCTCCGTAATACACAATGATAACTGTAATACTGAATACCTCACTGAGTATTTTCTTAATACACAATGATAACTATAATACGGAATATCATTGAGTATTTTCTTAACACATAATGATATATATAATACTGAATATCATTGAGTATTTTCTTAATACACTGATAATTGTAATGCTGAATACTATCTTTGAGTATTTTCTTAATGCATAATGATAACTGCAAAATTGTATACTATCATTGAGTATTTTCTTAATGCATAATGATAACTGTAAATTGTATACTATCATTGAGTATTTTCTTAATCAATGATAACTGCATTACTGAATATTACTATTGAGTATTTTCTTAATACACAATGATACTTGTAATACTGAATACTATCGTAGAGTATTTTCTTAATACACAATGATACTTATAATACTGAATACTATCATAGAGTATTTTCTTAATACACAATGATAGCTGTAATACTACTACGTATCATCGAGTATTTATCGAATTACTATCATTAAACATTTTCTTAATACACAATGATAGCTATTATACTAAATACTATCATTGAATATTTACTTAATACACATTGATAACTACACTGCTGAATACTATCATTGAGTATTTCCTTAATACGTAATTATAGTATTCAATATTACAGATATTGTAAATGATTAATAAAAGTATGAACACAGATAAATACACATCATAAATTTTAGAAGATTTTCGCTTTAAGTTGCAACTATTCTTAGAACTTACAAAAATGAAACATTTTGACAGGTGTATGTCCCAGTTTCTACAAGAAACTGCAGGAATGACAAATGACTACACTCAACCGAATTTAAACGTCCACTACCTCGAAGCCCAATTTCTTTCCCCCAGTCCTCAACCCCCCCCAAAAAAAAAAAAAATTCCGTGTAAAATAATTCTTACAAAACTCCGATGAAACACAAGAAGGAAAAAATTTTTACGAAGGCAACTAATACTTAATCCGCACTGAACAAATTATAAAACAAGTCATGTTCGCGAAAGGTTTTATTCGGCCAAGAAAATTTTTCACAAACTTCTCTCCTCATCACAAGAACGAAAAAAAAAAAAAAAAAAAAAAAAAAGAAAAGAAGGGGGGATGATTTAAAGAAAACAAAAGTACCAAAAAGAACTAAAACAAAGAACAACGTTAAAAAGAAAATGTGGAAGGGGGCATGAAAAAGAGAGGGCTGCTTTTCGGCGGTTTAAACAGAGGATAAGTTTGACGTTATGCAGGTGTTGTAGTCACATAATTACGCTGTCGCAATTAATCATGTTTTTCAGCCATAGATTTTCTTTTTTTTTTTTCTTTTTTTTTTTTTTTTCTTCCTCAAGTCCGATTTTCCCTCGCAGTGCTATAAAAAAGCCGAAAAATTTACATTGCCTAAAGTTAAGATTGAAGATTCATTTAAAAGAAAGTGCAAGGTCACGGTTTCATAGGACCTTGTAGGGAGTTGAGATTGATCACACGGATTCGCTTGCTTCGTTCGCTGCAACGGACGATTAGCATTTTATATGTACAGTACATTAAAAGTAACAGGATACAAGGGGCTAATTTTATTGGTTCACCAAAGTTTTATCTTCACCTTCCTGTAGAGTCAATTTTTGTATCACAATGCATAGTGTGTTTATGACCATGGCAGAAATGGCATGTTAACATAACAACATTTGTGGCAACCATTTGTAGAAATAATTCAAGAAGGAGGATTTTTATTCAGAACCTTATCCTTATTTTAGTTGGCCTGTCTAACGACATCATATTAGTTGTTAGAGAGATGATCTAACTTGTAGTTTATTGTCATGTATAAACATGATGTCATCCTGGTTAGTGGCGTCTCCAAAAAAGGATATCCCAAACAATTTTTGTATCACAATGAATAGCATGATTATGACCATGACAAAATGTTGTCCTGGCACGTTAACATAATCACATATGTGGCAACCATTTGTAGAAAAGAATTCAGACTTACAAAAAAAAAAGATTTTCATACACAACTTTATCTCTTTATTTTAGTTGGTATGTCTAATGGCATCATATTAGTTTTTAGAGAGAGGATCTTCACCTTATTACCTACTTTATTGTCATATATGAACATAATGTTGCCCTGGTTCAAAACAATGGTATCGCGTCTCAAAAAATGTCCAAAACAATTTTTGTACCGCAATGAATAGCGTGATATGATGACAAAATGACAAAAGTAGCACACTCCAAAAAAGTTAACATAATCACATAGTGGGAGTGGCAACCATTTGTGGTAAAGAATACAAACTTGCATAAAGGGAATTTCAAACTTTAACCTTATTTTAGTTGGCATGTCTAATGACATCATATTAGTTGTTAAAGAAATGATATAACTTATTAACTAGTTTATTGTCATGTAATGATGTCATCCTGGTTAGTATGGCGCTTCCAAAAAAGTTTATCACAATGAATAACGTTCATGACCATGACAAAAGTGGCACGCTAACATAATCACATTTGTAACAACCATTTGTAAAAAGAATTCAAACTTGCAAAAAAAAAAAAAAAAAAACCACACACACACACACACAAAAGGGATTTTCATTCACAACGTTATCCTTATTTTAGTTGGCCTGAATGGCATCATATTAGTTGTTAGAGAGACGATTCAACTTATTAACTAGTTTATTGTCATGTATGAACATGATGTTGTTCTGGTTAGTGAGGCGTCTCCAAAAAAGGGTCCAAAACAATTTTGTATCACAATGAATAGCGTGATTATGATGGCAAAATGACAAAAGTAGCACGTTAACATAATCACATTTGTGGCAACCATTTGTAGAAAGAATTCAAACTTGTATAAAAAAGGATATTCATTCACAACTTTATCTTTTATTTTAGTTGGCCTGTCTAATAACATCATGTTAGTTGTTAGAGAGATGATCTAACCTTTTAAGTACTAGTTTATTGTCATGTTTGAACATGTGTTGTCCTGGTTAGTGTGGCAGTGGCGTCCAAAAAGTGAAGCTGTAAAAGATTAGGCTATAAAATAAAACGAAGCAAAGTATAAGTTATTTGTAAAACAGATTAATCTCTTGGCGCAAAACAACAAACTTTCATTTCAAAAATCTTATTTAAAATAAACGCTGATTTTCCAGTGATTTTATTTATGTGTTTTGAAACTGGTATGATATATGTGTTGCTAAATATAATGATTGACCCATGTCAAGTCCGTGCTCTGCAGTTCATTTTGAATTGTGCGGCTTTCAAAATATAAACAGATTATTGTTTCAATATTCTCGAATTAGTGCCTGAAGATTAGTTTATGTTTATAAAAGTTAATTTAATCATCACTTAACAGACATCTCTGTCCGAATTGAGTAGTGCTTCTTGTAGTATTTGAACAATTGTTTCTTCATAAAGTTAGAGAGTTTTAAATTTCATGTTACTCTGTTGCATTTAATAGTTCTTGTGGGGATTCTGCACTTGAGAATTCCATTTCGCCAAGTCTCTTTTCTGTGTCAAATATAGTCTTCAAAACCGCAGCATTTTATAACCGCGGCTACAATTTTGTTTGTTTAAGAGGAAATTTGGCGAAAACCACGAGAGAAAAATCACCAAATAAACAAGCAGAACCCTAAAGTGCACAACTTCCGTTCTTATAGTATTCTGACTTTCACGTGTATTCGCCCAGCCTGAAATTTGTGAAAGGATTTCAATTTTGTAATATTTTTATTACTATTATTATATCGATCGTATAAAAGATCGTACATTTTTTTCCCAATATGAAATTAATAACAAACGCCAATTTCAGTCTTCGATGACAAATGTGCAATAGAATAGATCGGTTGTTTCCTTCGCAGTCCTGAGTTTTTAGTTTTTGGTATACATGCAACTTTAAACAAATACATGAAAATTCCTGTTTATAACAAAGCATTTAATATGAACAATAAACTATGCATAGCTATGAAGTGACACTATTGCACTATTTTAACGATATATTCGATTTATAGATCCTAATAAGTAGGTTTATAAAAATATTGCATAATTTTTTTTCCAATTAGTATAATATGTAGAGGCCTGATGGCCGGGTGACCAGCGTTCGGTGCCACAGGGTTCGAGTCCCGTCGGAGCCATGCATGTTTGTAGTGTTTCGAATCTACCTTAAACTATAGATCCCAATCTAATGCGTTGGGAGTAGGGATAACAATCCTAGCCCGTAAAAAAAGAAACCATCTCCTGTCTCGAAATCTTCCAGTACGCGGATGGCCTTGGTCCAACATGGACTGTAGTGCCAGGGAGTTAGTTAGTATAATATGTAACAATATGCTATAAGATTACACCTGTTATTTTATAGCATTAACATATCTTCAAATATTTGGTTCTGTAATCCTATCTAGTCTATGCAGAACTTACTTCTTAAACTTGCGTATAATCCCTTTTAATTACCATTTAATAGTGATTGGTTCGACACTTCCATATCTAGGTATGCAATATTTCCACGAAATGAAAGATAATACTTACACTGGCTAGATTAAAATGGAAGAACATCACTTGAAAAGAGCTAGATGCAAGCAAGTCACGATTTTCTCAGTCTTCGAGGAACATTGTGAAAGTGAGATTGATTACAAGGATTCACTCGCTTCACAATAACGGATGACTGACATTTAATGAGGTGCAATAGATTAAAATTAAAATGTAAAGATATTAAACATTGATAATCATTGTCTGTTTCCCTCTATTTACTCTATCCTCCTTGTTGTAATCAGTTGTAAAATACCTTCTTTAAAAATTTTTTTTCGCCATTTAAAATTTATTTTTATACCAATGTCTGATAACTAGGTCCATTACCAACTCTTTTATATACATTATTCTATAAATCTGATTTGAAATTAAGTTTTTCATCATACAGTAACAGTTTATTAATACATATTATGCAAATTTTTCTTGTCTTATTTGTTATTTCCAGAAAAACTTTTTCTCTAATAAATAAACTGAGTTTTACAGTGACACACAAAAAATTCCAGTGAGAATTAACAGTGAAATTCCTTTCAAAGAGAGTTAGTTACCAAAAAATTAGTAGCTACCTAAATTATGAGTTTCCAAAGAGACTTACAGTGAGAAACTGGGTTTTACAGCGAGATAAGTTTCATTTATCTCACTGTAATGTGCATAATAATAGTCCAACAGGGCCAATAGATATTTTTAAACCTAATCGTTAACGATTGTTTGCGTGCTAGGCAAATATTCACAGAAAATTGTAAGTTCTCACTTTACATAAAGTAATGTTTAAAAAAATTGATTGGTTAAGTATTAATATCATTGTATTTTTTAAAAACTTAAAGTAACTGAATATTTCCACATTGAGTTGGCAGAAAATTGAAAAGTCAGAAAAGAGACAAATTTATTAGTATTTATTATTTAGTACATATGCCCTAAAGCCCATAATAAAATTTTACCCAAACTGAAAAGTTTTCATTTTAACAAAGAAGATTGTTTTAAAGGTGTTAAAATGAAGCCAATTTTAGCATTAGTTTAATGGAAATTCAAGACTTACTCTGAATTTCCATGAAATGGAACATTTCGCTTTGGCATATGGTAAAGTTTAGAATAAGCAAAATAAGACTAAATCAAGAATTAATTTTATCAATAATATATTAAATTTTTTTTTATTAGATATAAGATAAAATTAGAAAGGTAAGGATTTAAAATGTATTCCTTAAATGAAAAAAATATTCCCTAATTAGAACAATAGTATGAGTAAAGCGTCGTTTCTTTTGAAATATATTTAAAGCATTTGTTATTCCATAAATTCAATATTTATTATTCTATTGTTACTCAGAAAATATATGGGCATTGTTTTGGGGATAGTGGGTCAGTTGTGACCTGAACGACTTTCAAAGTTATTTGGTTTATTTTTTAAAAATATCTTTAATGAGCTATTCTCATTGGTTTATTTAAATTCTTGTCACGTGTTTTTTTATAAAATCGTTTGAATTCCGTAGGTTTCTTTTTCAATTCTTTCTATTAGCTCACACTCTCCCTATGTTCAAATTTTCAATCGTTAATAAAATTCTTTTTTATTCATCCACTCAAGTTCAAATACATTTTTTAAACTTGTAGTGGACGACACTTGATGTTAATACAGTTTTTCAAATATTAATTCATTCATTAAATTTAATTAATTAATTTTAGTTTTTTTTAGATTTAAGTTGCATATATCTACCAATAGATGGCGCCAGATAAACTTAAAAAATGAATGAAAATTATTTATAAAGAACTTTCTGCAATATAGTGAAAAATAAGTAAATTGTAGGAATTGACTTAAAATTTTTTTTTTTTGGAATTCTACTTTTTACTTGATCTGTTTTTTTTTTTTCCAGTTTTGAATGATAACTGATGAACATAATGTATTGCCTGAATATGATTTATGGATATTTTTCCTTGCTTTGTTATTTAAAATTACTGTTATAGATTTTGTTCATATATTAAATTCTAAATCTTTTGGGTAACCTATATATTGGCCCAGGCGATTAAATTTTATCTTTTGTATTTTTTTTTTATTTCTTTTACCAAACATTCTTCTTTTATTATCATTTACTGTTGCAAGACATGTTTTTACAAGTATTAAACAATATATCACTTATAATATTGAGAAGTTCCAATTTAGTGTAAAACAATAGTGAAAATAAATTATATTAAAATATGAGTTATAACTGAGTAAATAAGTAATAAGTATAACTGAGAAATTCAAAAAATTGTAAATATCAATTAACTTTCAATAAACTCAAAAATAGTATCTTAAAAATTTCATTTACTATGCACAAATATATATGAATCCAGTTTGCTCAAGCCAACAGTTTTTAAAGGAATATTATCTTAAATTAAATTATTGCTTTTTACTGTTAATGAACCATTTATTTATCATAAATTGCATAACACATATCACGTAAATGTAAAAGTATCAATATCATTAGCACATTTGATACATTGTAATTTTTTTTATTTATTATGAAATTAACATTGTAAATTAAAGCACCATAAAAAGTAAGTGATGATTTCGATTTAAAACATGAATGCACAAGCAGGTGTTTTTCCTCTGAGAAAGAATAAAATGAGCTATTATGATATCTTTTTTCAGACAAAGAAATATTAAAGGCTATTACAAGTCATGAAAAACCTGTTTGCCTATTTCATTAGTTTTATAAAATACAAATGCGACTTTATAAATTACCTTATTCAAAATGTATTACTGTGATCTTCAATGTATTTAAATTATTCTTAATCATCACTTTTACATCATAATAGCATTAAACTGTTTCAAATGAAACATTGTATGAATAAGTAACATATTTTCATTTTATTTTTAGATAGAGTTTAGATAGAACAATCATTAAATAATAATAAAAAGTTTTCCATTCATTAATGTAAGTGATTTAAAAGTTGTGGAGTGGTCATATGAGCACAAGTGATACCAAAATATTGTGCTAGATGCCTTGTTGAGGTCAGTTTCAGAAATCAGTGATTAAATTTATGATGTACGAATAGGAGTGCAACGTAGATTAACCTCCCGTGGTGCACTCAGGACAACGTCTGATACAGCAAAATTATCTACAAATATGACCTTCAGTCTGACTCTCAGTGTGAGTTTCTTAGAGTTCTGCTAATGGAACGCAGATGAATTGTCCGAAAAACAAGAGAGAAGATAATTAAAAAGACTCTGAGGATTATACTCATCACTTGAAACAGTCACAAGTCCTGGTACGATCATATTCATGATGTTCCTGAATGACCTAAAGAAAAATCGGTGGCATTGCTACGGCTTTTCTGTGGTCACGATCATCTCATCAAGCACCTTCAAGGTATTAAACTGACTCCTGACCTTCTCCATCTCCTGTGTGATAACCAGGTAGAAATGGACATGTCTCACCTTGCTTCCTGTTCTGCACTTCTATATTTCTTTGTGGAAGCGTTATTGGATTAACTGATGTCATTGGTTTCTATCTTGTTCTTTGTACTTTTTTTTGGTGTCTGCTGTCCTGGAAACTTGCAATTGGAAATAAAAAAATAATGATGTAGTGATGGATGATAGAGGAACAAAGATGCTTGACATTGCTAGCGCTGTGGCATCTGGTGTTATATATTATTTTGCACCAATAATTAAATATTATTAAAGTTATCTACAAGATGAGCGACTTACTCATCAAAGAATATATATATATTAATATATAAACATTTTCGTTATAAACTACAGGATTGATGGACTAAATGTAAACGCACCATCGCATCCTTCAGGACAAATAACAATTCAATCACCGAATTGTAGCTGAAACAGCTGTGAAGACTATTATTTGGTGCTTCGCAATTGTTTGTAAAAGGATGAAACTATTACTTGGGCATCCTGTGAAATTCCTCGTATAATAGGACCGTTTAAAAGCATTTTTAAAAAAGTTTTTTTTTTAATTCTATTTTTAAGATATAAGAAAAATATCTACAGTAGGCCTTTTAAAAATATATTTTTCTGTCAATAAAAAAAAAATACTTCAGACTTGAGAAGGTTCAACTCGTTCCACATTCAATCTATTATTATATATTTGGCTCCTTTGACTTGTTGCCCAATACAAAAATAATTTCCTGAAAAGAAATTTTATTCAAACTATATTAAGATTGGTCAAGCACGTTCTTATGTGTTGAGTTAATTCTATGTTACTTAGAATAAAATAATTCCCAAAATCACTGTCGTCCCCCATCGGTGGGCTGTTCGTGGAATGCATATCAGATACAAAAGTCTTACCAATGTTCAACAAGGAAAGAAGAATATGCATAACCTGGTCCTCAAAAAAATCTTGCTTGTCGCCAATAAATTACAATAGCAATAAAAATATGTGCATGCAAATTAAAAAACAGATTAAATTAGTAAGCAGCTGTATTACTACACCAGATGAAAATTTGTATCACTTGCAACATTTAAAACAAAGTATACTTTTCTGTAACAAGACGGAATAAATTAAACAAGAAAAGTCAGAAAACGGACACGAAAGATGTAAAATAAGTACACATATTTCTTTTCAGAAAGAAAAGTAGCGAAAGAAAAATAATAATAAAATCCGTGCTCCGTGCCCCAGGGAGCATCTCTACGGTTACAGTTAACCAGAGTGAAATCCGCCCAACCGCGTTCTGCGTCACCATCCCATCATTTTGCTCTTCCTCCTCTTTTTTTTTAACTCTTTCCTTAAAACACGCAGGATACTTCTTAGTCAGAAGGTAAGTGGTGCTAGTCAAAGAGGACTTTTCTTCCTTCTTTTTTGTTGTTGTTTTTTTTTTTTTTAACTTTTACAACTCTAATAGCAATTACCTGATGGCTATCTACTCTGCACTAGTAATGCTATTGCCTAAATGTAAAGTGATTTAACGTTGTGGCTTTTAAATGGTTTTGAATGCTTGAATATTCATTCATAAATTAGGTAAATCATCACTATTTACTCATCACATTACCAAAAACAATAAAAATGATTTAAAGTTTAATTAATTTTTTTTGTTGCTTTGTTTGAAGGGAATATTATATATCACTTGCATTTAAAACGAAGTATAGTTTTTGTAGCAAAACAGAATAAATTAAACAAAAAAAGTCAGAAAAGGGCACGAAAGATGTAAGAATTATATTAAGGACAGTATTATATTTAGCGCTTTTGGTGTGAGGTGCAAAATGGTTCATCACATCACTTCTTATCAAGTATCATTTCCATACATTACTGAAAATTTGGAATGAACACTTTCAGTTATCATTTGAAAATTACGGCCTGTTCTCGATCTATCGAATTTAAGTGCTCTTTGCCTACAGATTTAACATGTCCATGCATGCTAACACGAGCTATTCAGTTGGATTAGCTTGTTTTGAACAACTCCTCAGCTTATTATTCAGAATGCATTAATGCGTTTTCTTAGTCGCTTCAAGCCTAATTTAATCATTATTGGATAGCATATGATAGAAATCAAAACGTACTATATTTCCACATAATTAACACTTAGGGTGTGAGGTGCAAAATTATTCATCTCGTCATTGATAATCAAGCACCATTTCCATACATTACTGAAAATTTGGAATGAACACTTTCAGTTATCATTTGAAAGTTACGGCCTGTTCTCGATCTATCTAAATCAATTTAAGTGCTCTTTGCCTACAGATTTAACATGTCCATGCATGCTAACACGAGCTATTCAGTTCGATTAACTTGTTTTGAACAACTCCTCAGCTTATTATTCAGAATGCATTAATGCGTTTTCTTAGTCCCTTCAAGCCAAATTTAATCATTGTTGGATAGCATATGATAGAAATCAAAACGTACTATATTTCCACATAATTAACACTTAGGGTGTGAGGTGCAAAATTATTCATCTCGTCATTGATAATCAAGCCCCATTTCCATACATCACTGAAAATTTGGAATGAACACTTTCAGTTATCATTTGAAAGTTACGGCCTGTTCTCGATCTATCTAAATCCAATTTAAGTGCTCTTTGCCTACAGATTTAACATGTCCATGCATGCTAACACGAGCTATTCAGTTGGATTAGCTTGTTTTGAACAACTCCTCAGCTTATTATTCAGAATGCATTAATGCGTTTTCTTAGTCGCTTCAAGCCTAATTTAATCATTATTGGATAGCATATGATAGAAATCAAAGCGTACTATTTTTCCACATAATTAACGCTTAGGGTGTGAGGTGCAAAATTGTTCATCTCGACATTGATAATCAAGCACCATTTCCATACATCACTGAAAATTTGGAATGAACACTTTCATGTATCACTTGAAAATTACGATCTCTTCTTGATCTTCCTAAATCCAATTTAAGTGCTTTCTTGCCTACAGATTTAGCATGTCCACACATGGTAACACGAGCTATTCGATTCGATTAGCTTCCTCAGCTTAGAATCCATAATGCCTTAATCACTAAATACAGATCGTTAACGCGAACTATTCGGTTCGATTAATTTGTTTAAAATAGCTCCCGCAGCTTACAATCCATAATGCATTAATCACTAAGTATATATTTAACATGTTCATACACGGTAACACGAATATCCGGTTCGACTAGCTTGTTTTGAACAGCTTCCTCAGCTTAAAATCCATAATAATCGAATCCGAAACTTGTGGTACCCAGCGCCAGAGTGCTAGCCACTCGGCCATTCAGGCCCCATTTAACTGAATTAGTCATCGGTATTTTTTGTTTGTAAAGGGATAAACCTTATGCTGTTGCAATGTGACGCTATTGTATGATTATCATCAGAAGTACAGGTTAATCCTCATCTTACAGCTGAAAGTTGTTGTTTTTTTCTATTGAATTTAAACCTATGGATAGTTTCATTTTCATCTGATGGGCATCGTTTTCATCATCACGCGATTTTCAACCATCTTATCTGCAATTTCTTGCTGTCAATACCTCGACAACATCTTCTTTGCAAAAGTTTTGGCCTTTAGTACCATATGTTAACAGTTTCGAATCCTGGTGGTGGAGTGGATGTTTGTTAGTGGTTCGGAATCCACGTTAAACTGTAGGTCCAGTCTAATTAACCCAATGTGTGCACAAAATGACCTTAGAGCGACAAATCAAAACCAATCAAGATTGTCAAAAGTTTTATAAACAAGAAATCAGTTTTTCATTCAATCAGGTTTTTTTATCTTGTATAATCGGGACTCTAGATTAATACATTTCTAGATATAATTAAGAGAATTAATGCATTTTTGTATATGTTTTATTATCTGTAATATTTAGTAAATTTTTTTAAAGGTTTATCGAATATAAGATAGTCTCAATGATCATTCAATTCTTTTATCCATGAAGACCAAGAACATTTTTATCATCAAAGTTCATTATAATTTACCATTGCATACCTCTACACACAAAAATGGAAAAGTTATTATTTAATCAATGACTTGCACCATAGAGATTCTCGCAAGAGATTTTCCAGAAGAATCATGAGCGTCCATACGTTAACTTTTCCAAACTCGAGAATGTTACATGGAGAATTCTCCTTTCTTATTTTTATCTCTTATTTGTGTCTTTCTCCCTCCAACCCACCTTCGTCCTTTATTACTAATGGAAGCCGAAGAGGCATCTTTTTCTTGGAAGGGGTCGTCTCCATATTGCAGCAAATTTGACAACTCTACAGTTATCAATATTTTGTTGGGGAAGTATGTATTTTAATTTCATTTATTTATTATTTGTTGTTTTATAAATCTTACTATGCGCCCTTACACATTTATTATTTATTAACAAAAAACTGGGTTTTTTTTTGGGGTGATTTGGTTAATCAGCAGAGATTAAAAAGTTTGGACATTACTTAAGCAAAATAGCTTTTAAGTACAAAAAAAAAAAAACTTTGAAAACTATACCATAGCACAGATAAATTATATGCTTTCATAAATTTGTAAATTTTAATTTATACTTAAATAACAATATAATTTATTATTAAATTAATTTATGCTTAAATAGCCATTTAATTTATTATTAAATTAATTTATGCTTAAATAACAATATAGTTTATTATTAAATTAATTTATGTTTAAATTTTTAAATTTATGCTTAAAATTGATAGACATAAGCATTGATAGGTAGTAAATATTAAAGATATTCTCAAACTAATAAAACTTAAATGAAAGAAACAGAATTTAATTAACAACAGAAACTTTTAAAGAAAGTTAATCATTTAAGAAGTCTGCAAATTGAGTTCAGGAATATTGGTTTTCTTTTAATATTAATTATTGACTGATTATTAGATCATGATATTTGAAATTCTATATCAACATATTTATTTCAAAACAATAGCAGTAAGAAAATTGAAGCGTTTATTATAAATACTTTTATATTTACCTGAAAATGGTACATAAAAATTTTTTAAATTTTTTAACGAGCAGAACTTTAAAAATAGCTTAAAGTTTTGATTTCAAGATAAGGATACTGATATAATTTAGAAAATTGATTACGTTTTAAACTATTTTATCTCCACATTCTGTAAACTTTTTTTGGATATCTTTATAAATCTTTATTTATTTTTTAATAAACAATACATGGTAGAAGTCATTTAAATCTCTCTCTCAAATACTTTTTTTTTTTTAATATTTACACCACTTAAAGCTTAATTTTATATTTGATTTACAGTTAAATCACATTATTTTAAAAACACTAACATGCGTTGTATTTCAAACATCATTTAACATATTATAGGCATAAAAAATTAAAATTTTTTTTTTGTACTTCGTAAACACATAAGTATTGGATTTGTTCTTAAAAATATGTTTGAATAAAAGAAATTTATTTCTTCGTCAAATTATTTTCTTTTTATTATTATTAATATTTAAAATTATTACTTTTTAATTTTAAAAATGTTTCAGTTTAATAATTCAGTTTTGTATATATATATATAAAATTAAAGATAAGGGACACATTAATTAATTATCTAGAATAAATCAATCCAGAATCATGATAAAAAAATTTTAGAAAGAGACATCTACACCTAAAAGAACGCTTGCTATTTAAATACAACTCATTCAGTAATCACATTTTTTTCACAATGTGAAGCGGTTGCTGACCAAATTAAATTAATTTTCAACAAATATCTCAATTTAAAAGATCATTCTATTCGTATATTTAAATCTTTCCTGAGTTCGTATACAGATTTTTGTCAAACAGATGTTTCACAAAATAAAAATTAATAAACTTCAATATTATTTGTAGGTGAACTGGGTTCAGTTTGGTTTCGTTTGTCGCTCTACGGTCATCTTGTGCACACTTTAGGCTAAACAGACTGGGACCTACGAGGTGAACTATGAACCTGATAGCCGAGTGACTGGCGCTTCGGGCCACAGATCTTGGGCTCGACCCTAGGTCCCTGTCCAGTGTGACTGTTGGACGTCGGGCTGGCAACCTTACCCCGTAAAAAGAAAACAACTCCTATTTCGAATCTGCAGTAGACAGATGGCCACGGTCCACCTTCGACTTTAGTGCCGGAAGTTAGTCAGATGAGTTATCTTAATGAATCGTTAAATAAAAACTCCCAAGCGTTGCTGGAAGAACGAAACTTAAAAGATATCACGTACACACATTACTGAAATAGTGTGCTGCTTACTAACCTTTATATGTTAACAGTATTTTTAATTTAAACGAAGATTTTTTTTACATAAATTAGGTTTCATTGAATTTTGATTCAGTAATGCATGGTACATTTTGTAGAAAAATTGGCAGAAAGTTCTAGTTTTGTACTATCACACATAAAACGAAACAAAAACAAACAAACAAAGAAAAAGAAAACCCTGCAAAATATTTATACAAATCACTTTCAAGAAATTAATATCTTATTGATCAAAATCCTATTATTGACTTTCAACCGTCAACATGGGAATCAAAACATTCTTTTAAATAAATCTTCTCTGAATTTCATGAAAAGATATTCCCCATCAAAAACCATATTGGAAGCAGCCATCCCACTCAATGGTACTGCAAATAACCACCATCTTCTCATATATTCTTCGCCCCAAGGGAAGTGCGGATAGAAAGATAGATGATCTCTCTGGAGTACAATAGAAGAAGAAAGCCCGCCAAAGTGCACGCGAAAGGGAAGAGCAAGAGGAGTTCTGGAGCAACTCAACTCGATCCCGCAGAGAAGGGGAGGGGTGGTCGGTCCGAACAAGAGAGAACAAAGACCGAAGGCGGTCTGAAGATGACGCGTCAAAATGACTAAAGGCGTGGTCGGGCGGTATTACGTCAGCAGGAGTAGGCTTGTTTTCCCACTTGTGATAGGGGACGGTATCGCAAATACTGAGTTCTTCGAAAAGGATTCGTTTCCCCCTTGTTTTCCCTATTTCCACCAGATTGTTCCTAATCCACTCCCTCCCCCTTTTTTATGGGTGCTTTTACTTACTATACAATCCGGCTGAGGTTCGATATAATATGGAAATTTCTTTCTACCATTTTTTGTAATATTTTATTTCCCCCATAGTATTTTTTTTTTTTTTACCATTCGCAAAAAGGGGGTTCATTGTTTTTCTTGGCTTTTTTCTTGTTTTGCTTTTTTTTCCTTTTTATTTTTCCCTAAAAAGGAAAAAAAAAAAGGTCGCATCGGAGCTGTAAATGTGTCTATTTCCATACATTTAAAATCCAAAAAAGGAGAAAATACGATTTAAATATCACATTTCTTCTCTGTGTCTCAACGGATGTCCTTTCAGTTTTCGACCTTTTTTAAATTTTTCTTTTTTTCTTTTTTTTTTTTCCCGATCGTAAAATGAGAGTGTTACGGTGCATGTTTTATGGATGGTATATATAACGTGAATTTTGAGCCGAGTTTACTGTGGGTGTAGGGGCGAATAAGAAATGGGACAAGGATTTATCGTTTTTATGGAGCTGGAATTTCTTTTCGCTGCAGCATATGAAATATATTTTTCCTGTCCCATCGGCTTTTAAAATATATTTCTGTATATTTTAAACAAGAAATGTTCAAATTTTTTTGTATATATTTTTTTTATTTTAGAAAAAAATGTTGGTGTTTTGTAAAACAACGATTATTTTGAAGAACTGCAAGTCATTTACCACATACCTATTTTTTCAGTTTTATTATGCCATTCATTGTTTGACGTTAAAGTTGCTATGATTTTGAGAAATGAAGGAAATTGTTGATCTCTAAATCTTGAACAGCATTGAAATTTATTAAATTCTTTCGAAAATTACTACTCACCTTCGAAACCTACCTCACCTTCACCTATAAAATGCAAATAGAAAAGTTTTTTATGTTATTATCGTGATTTTGGAAGTATTTTGATAATTTGAAATATTTTTGATCAACAAATTTACTTATATTACTTCACTAACCAAAATCAATCACTATATTACTTCACAAGCCTTACTAAAGCCAATCCCTATATTACTTTACTAGTCTTACTAACGCCAATCACTTTATTACTTCACTAGCCAAATAAAATTATAAAAACATATATTTTAACTTTTTAAAGTTAAATTGTCAACATCAATGTTTTATATTAAAGTAGTTGCAATGCTAATCTATGAATGACTTTTTAAGTGTACTCATATTGAAAACAATAGAAAAATTCTTAAGCAAAATCTTCCAAATCTAAATAAAATTTCACTATTGCGTTTATGTCATTTGGTAGAAACAAAACCTCCTTTCTAACTTTTGTTAAATTTGTGAATTCCTGTCTACATGATGTGTACTTCTATATCCATTTATCTATGTGTACACTTCATTTGTACATTGTGACTTACAAGTTATATTTTTCTTTAAATTTTTTTTTTTTTTTTTCATTATTTTCTTTCCCTATCTATTTATTTATTTAGTTTATTAGCTTTATATACTACATTTTATTTTATTTTTTTCTATTTTATTTTTCTTATTATTTTAATCTTTATTTTTCTTAATTTTAATCTTTTATTTTACAATCTTGTGTCTCCCGTGGATTATGCAACAATTTTGTGAATATTACTTGCTCTTGTTAGCCTCTTGTTATACTTATGTGTATCTTGTTATATTATGTGCATTTGCTGGAAAATGTGCTTTCTACAAAAAGTGTGTGATTTATTTTGCTTTCACAGCCGAGACTGTTATAATTTTATTATCATAATGCAAGTATCGATTGAAATATTTTCGTCGTGTCCATTTAAATTTCACAATCATGTTATGAAAACTAACATATTCAATGTAATTTTAATTTTACTATATATTTTCAATTTAGATAAAATTATTTTAAACGTGAAAGTGTTGAATTGTAGTTTGATAAGTTATTGTAATTTAAGAGAGAAATTGGAGTTATATAAGTCTGTGATATTTTGGATGGGATTCATATATGAAACAAATAATTTCCACAATAATATTTAAGTTTTTATTCTTTTCATTCCTATAAAAATATTTAATTGATCTTGAAATTCTCCTTATACATTTACCAGTGCAACAAACTCAAAATAAATGCAACAGAAACAGATCCACGAATATTATTATAGATCAGCCAAATCTTAAATAATAATAAGAACAAAAAAAAATTGCCCTGGTATTAATTAGAGTATTCGTTATTTCAATTAATGTAAAAACAATTCGGTATACTATTTATTTAGACTGATAAGCATTTGTGAAATTGATTTTTCTTCTTTTTTTAAGGTTTACTAATAATAAAGAAAAAAGATGCTTTGAAAACGAAAAAACGTAAAAAAAAAAAGACAGGTATGAAAAATAAAATCAAAAATATATTGCATTATTGTGAAGATGGTTCATGGTATCATAGTGTCATCATTATGATACCATGGTACTGATGCAACCAAATAATGAACCTATTAGTTTTTCTTCTTTTTTTTTTTTTTTTTTTTTTTTTTTTTTTTGTCACGTTTGACGAGAAGATAACATAGAAGATGTAAGTCATTTTAATCTTTAAAATATCAATGTTGCAACATTTATTACTTCAACATTTATCAACGTAACAAATGCAAGATAATTAAAATTACAACAGACTCATCAATATTGCCTCACATGTCAAATCTCATTAACAAATCATCCTATTTTTCCAATTTCAGAATAGTTTTGAAGTGTTAAATATTTTTTAACATATTTAAATGAAGATGGAGCTATTCTTACATACTTATTAATGTAACAAACACAACTATATTGAATCCATCTATAGTATGATATCTCTAACGAATTCTCATCTAAACGCCAACAAAAAAATTCGTCAGTGTAACAAATGTAAAATAAATGCAAATATAACAAATTCACCTATATTTCTTCACTAGCAAAACTTCAACAAAATAAAAAATTTCCAGAAGCAATATTACCCCAACTAATATTAAACAACTAATTAATTTTTAACGTACAAACTTAACTGAAGATAGCAGATCTTTTTACATAATTAATGGTATAACAAATACAACTATAATGGATCTATCTATAACACCCTCACCAACAAAATCTCAACCAAACACCAACAAAAATTGACATTATTTTTTTTTTTTCCAAGCACAAAATCGAAATACCGATCGATACTATTAGAAATACCCGGGCACACAGGCCTTATGAGATAAAAATGATCCTAAGTAGGGAGGAGATTGAAGGAGGGGGTCGACAATTAGAGAGAAGGGGGAGAGTAGGGATACTGAGGACTGACAAGAATTCTCCAACTCCCACCACTGGCTGCCGATAGAGGAAAGTCCCCCCCCCCCTCCCCCTGGAGGTGGTTGCGCCCCGCCCACCAGGAGACATGGCGGCAAGACCTTTCTTGCGGGGGTGGTGGGGGTGGAGGGGGTCTCCGATAATACACTCTCCTCAGAAAATGGGATGAGATGGATGAGGGAAGAGAACTTCTCCCTGATGTTTTGCTGGGATTCTTAGAGGACACAGATTGAGGAATTCCCATTCGGTTGGGGAGGAGGGAGGGTGGAGGTATTTGTGTATTGGGTTGGTGGATGCTTTTATTTTTATTAAAAGGATGGGTCCCAATTTATCCTTTTAAATATACTAGAATACAGCAACAAAAAAGAAAAATAATCAAATAATCTCATTTTTCACGTATATGATATAAATTAAATGATTTAATATTAATAAATACGAAGGAAAAAAAAAAGTTTTTAAGAAGACAACAGATTATTCATATTAATCCTGTGAACAATTGTATTCAGAATGATCTTTTCAATTTAAAAGAATTATTAATTAAATATTATTTACTATTTCTTCAAATGTTAGCCTGGTAAGTTTTAGTATATTCCAATTCCTTTATTACCTAGGAGTCTGGCTACCACAAGTAATCTGTGAGTATGGATAAGGAAAAAGCATTATTTTCATTGATTTCAGATTTTCATTGATTAAATTTGATATTAATTCGATGCTATCACTTTGATGTGAAAACAGTCAATGGATAGCATCAAGAATGTAGGCAATTATTTAGGCAATGTAGGCAACATTTAGGCAATGTAGGCAACAATGTAATACGATGTAGCCTACAATGTAGGCGATTATTTATTATTTATGGAAGTGGTCGCTTGGTACATTCCAATTCATAGTTTTCTAACCAGGAGTCGGCGACCGCAAGTAATCTGTGAGTATGGAAGAGGAAAAATGATTGTTTTCATTGATTTCAAGTTAAATCTGATATTAATTTAATGATTGTTATCGCGAGATTATTTTCACGAGAATGTAGGCAATGATTTATAGCAGTTTTAGTTTTTCTTCAATTATTTACAAGTCGGAATTTTCAGCTCCTGCAAGCAGGTGAAAAAAAAAAAAAAAAAATAGATTAAATGTCTAACGTTAACTATTAAATGTCGATGATAGTTGTTTTTTAAACCTCATCTCAAAGTTAAATGCTTTTTTGTAAACATAACAGTATTTTCTTTTTTTAATAACCAAATTTTAAATTTCCTACATTTTATAATATATTTTAAAATGCCGAAAAAATAACTATGTCCCATTTTATAGCTGTTTAGTAATTTCGTTTTGAGTATTTAAAATGTATTGTTTAATCATTACGCATTTAATCATTTGAATATTTAATTTTCATTTCGAGTATAAAAAAAAAAAAAGGGGGTTTGTGAAACAAACATATTGATAACCTCTGAACTCTCTAAAGATATATTTAAAAATGTGATAGCGTTGGGTTCGGCCGGGATTTGAACCCGGGACCTCTCGCACCCTAAGCGAGAATCATACCCTAGACCACCGAACCACACGTAATGTTGCTTCTAAATTCTCTATCAAGAATAATAGACAAATCATTGATTAAAGTCAGTCGATGATATTAATGATATTTTCAAATTATTAAAATTTACGATTAAAAGACAACATTAAATTCAATTAGATATGCAAATATTTGGTGAATTTCGTGATTCTAGAAAATCATCAGCATTGTCAATTCAAGAAGATATAAGTTAAGCATTTTAATTTTTACAAAAACGAGAACTAGATGTTGGTAATATATATAGATAAGTTATTATTCCTAAACAGAATGCAGATAAACATATTTTTAGACTCTCTCATATTGTAATTTATATTTATCTTTACTTTAGATATAGAATGTGCTCCATGTTCTGTTCAAAACTGCACGCTATTACATTTTTTACAAAAATATTCGCTTTTGAATAATTTTTAAATATTATCTTACAAAGAGATCTAAAAAAATTTTTTTGCAAAGTAAACGAAAAACCTTTTATCAATTATCAGTTGTAAGACAATCTCTAAGATTACTTTTTTTTTTTTTTTAAGACCAGAAGAATTTTAAGATTTAATAAATATCTAAAAAAAGTTAATCATCTATATCTAAAAAGTAGTTAAAAAAATGATATTTTCAAATTACCTATATCTAAAAATAGTTATAAAAAATGAAAAAAAAAAAAAAAAAAAAATGCTCGTGCGTTTTCATTTGAAGAAGAAATAGACCAAATAATTATAAATAAAAATTACAATAATTATTTATAATTTAAAATTTTACTTACTTAATAAAAACAGTTGAGCAAGCCTGATTTCTAATAATAATCAGGTGAAAATAAATAAGGAAACACTTATATAATTATGCCTTTTTAATTTTTCAGGTGTAAGGAAACGTTGTTTTACCTACATATTAAAAGCTATAATACAATAAAAACCTATTTTTTTAAAAAGGCACTTTCAATTGTAAGTGATATGCGTTAAATATTCGATATTAGATAAATTCTTTTTAACAAGGAAGGAATAAAATCTTGGAAAAGAATTATTTTAACAAAATTTAAAAATTCAAATAATTTGAATTGAATTCTTAATAACATTGCGGGTTTTTGTTAACATTAAATTAATATAAATAAAATTAAAAAAAAATTTTAAATAAATAAAATAAAAAATTAACACACAAATTTGTGTAAAGTATTAGATAATAGAGATTCGATATATTAAAAGAAGGAATGCAAATTTCTGAAGACATATTTAAAAAAAAAAAGAGCACGTTTGGGTTCGGCCGGGATTTGAACCCGGGACCTCTCGCACCCTAAGCGAGAATCATACCCCTAGACCACCGAACCTCCAGTAGCACTTGCTATAAATTTAAACTAGTAATTCAGTAAATACTTTTTACATCAAGTTGTGAATATGTTCTTGTTTTCTAAGTCAAGTTTTCTCAGCATTTTATAGTATTTATTTAAGAACCTTCTGTAACATCTGAAAAATAAATTTCGTAATATTAGATGTAAGAGTTTCAATAAAAATAGTTGTTCAGTTTGTTTAAACGTCAGTTTCACTAAAAATAAACCCACATTTTATTAAGGTTGTTCAACAAATGTATTCAAGTTTAAGTCAGCTCTTGTATAATAAAGTAACACTCTTGAATAATAAATATCTTGCATGATAACATGAATAATTATGAAAACGTTAAACTGGTTAGCAAAAGAGTTGTCTTGTGTCTCTTTAAGAAAAAGTTTGATTTTAAGTGGGCAAACATTACCATAATTTCCGGTCTATAATTCTCAGTGGCATGTAATTGAGGATGATTTATGTTTGCTTATGTTACTTTGATATGTCATGCATCAATTAAGTTTGCTTTCTATACCAATTGATAAAGCCTTTAACTTAGTTTTTTTTTTTTTTTTTTAATCTGCAATAAAATTTTTGAAAAATCTTAGTAAAAAATTAAAAATAAAAAATAAAAAAATATTAAATTATTAATATAAAAAAGATAAACATTAAAAAACATACATATATTTTTGAGTTTGTGTGAAAACCAAAAAGAAGAGATATAAGAACCATGCCAAAAACAAAACAGAATTAGTTAATTATAGTTCATATTCCGTAGAAATAATGCAAGTTAATTCAAATTAAGAAATCAAAAAACAGTTAAGTAATAATTTTGCCATTACAAAGCGTTTGTGTCTTTCACTCAAAAATTTTTTTTTAAATCTATTTACCGACTTCTAAGTATGACGCATAATAATGACTGTGTAATAATTTTATGACATTTAGTGTAGCCAGGAAAATTATTTACATGAGCGAATCTTAGACTATAAGAAAAATTTGTTGATACTGTACATGATAATTTCATTATCATTATTATTAGAATTACCATTGGCTTTTTTATATATAGACAAGAATTAAACTCATTTAACGCTTAAAAAAGTATAAATATTTATATAAAATTTAATGAACAGTCAATCTGAAACAGATTATTTTTTTAAAAACCTATATTTTGTGCAAGAAATAAAAATATCCACAAACAGCCCACCGATAGGTGACGAAGGAAGGACCTTGTCTTCGAAGAAGATGTTTAGGAGTAATTTATGCCTTGCATTTATGTATATGGGAGAAAACGGAAAATTATGTTTGTCGGCTTTGAAATTGAGGATTATCATCAATGGAAAGATATTTTATCTGTTATATCACATGCTATATAGTTGCATTTTGAAGATAATTTGTGATACTAATAAAATAAATAGTTTCGTGTCTCATGTTTCATTTATATATACGACAAACAGCCCACCGATCAGTGACGAAGGCTTCCAAGAGGATTTTTAAGGGTAAGTGCATTTGAATATCGGGGAAAAAAAAAACTTGTAAATCCTTACTAGATAATATTGTCGAAAACTAATCTAGAACTTTTTGAATTATTTATCACGTGAACTCTTTACCACACCACTTAACTGTAACCGTACTTCGGTGTAAGAATTTTTCTCCCTGAACTTTAGATTTTTCTTGTTGGTAGTCATCCGTGGTAGATGCGGTTTTTTTGTGTCTGTATTTCTATTATTTTTGTGTATCATATCGTCATATATATTATACTTTTGTTTACAAAAGTATTGTAAATATTTATTTGAATTTTGTAACTACAGCCCGCCCTTTTGGATATCTCATTATTGCAATTAGTTGGAAGAGAAATTTTATACGACATTTTCTAGTTTGGAGGATTGTTTTGGTGAGGTAAAAAGTATGACAGACGATGCTGCAGACGGTTACTCACGAAATCGAATATCCTTGATTCTGGAAGCAGTGATTGCAACGAAACGAATTTAAAATCTCTCGTAAACTAGCAGAACGATATTGCGGTTGTTTTACCAATTATTAATACCTAAAACAACTAAACTGAATAAGCAACAGTGAAATTTTATTCGGTTTTATTCCTTTGCCTGACACAAACTTCCTCACCTTTCCCGGGGAGTTCTGAATCAGGCTTCACCCTCTCAATAATTGGAAGAAATAATCGCTGCTCATCTTCCCTCTCTGCAGCAGACGCTCGATACCGCTCTGCCCTTATGACAACTAAATACACACTTGCAGCGCAGGAGGATATGCCTCACTTCCTCCACGCAGATGGGGCGGCCGCACGCACACGCACAAAGGAACCAACGCGAGTCTTCGTGAATGCGTCTAAAAATAAAACCCATTGTTTAGCCTTTCACGATCTGCATTAAGTTTCATTTATGAGAGATTTTTTTTTTTTTTTCAATTCCTACTATTAGTTCACACTCTCCCTATATATATCTCGTTCAAATTTTCAATTGTTCGTAAAATACTTTTTATTCATCCACTCAAGTTCAAATAGATTTTTTTTTTTAACTTGTAGTGGATGACACTTGATGTTAGAACACTTTTTTTAAATATCAATTCAGTAATTAAATTTAATTAATCAATTTTAGTTTTTTTTTTTTTTAGATTTAAGTTACATGTATCCCCAATAGATGGCGCCAGATAAACTTAAAAGAATGAATGAAAATTATTGAAAAAGGACTTTCTGTAATATAGTGAAAAAAAGTAGGAATTGACTTGTTGTTATTACTTGTTTTTTCACTACATTAGAGTGAAGGGTTAAAAAATCTCTGCTACGAAAAAAAAAAAAAAAAATCACAGTGATTTTTTTTTTTTTTTTTTTTTTTTTTTTTTTTTTTTGCAAAAATTTAATGCAACATGAATGACTAACATGATGCAACACTTTTAATGCAACATTTAATGAACATGATTCTTTTATAAAGATATGTTTCCATCGGACATTAGAATCTCACGCTGGAGCCTTTTGTCAATAAATCTGGACACCATTTAATATCTTAATTTTCCGGGTTTGCACCTATTATATTTTAGTTTATTTTTTATTTATTTAGTTTATTTTTATTTTTTATTTAGTTATTTAACCTTATTTTTCACTACACACCAGAGTGAAGGGTTAAAAATCACTGCAATTGAAAGAAAAAAAAAAATCACATTGATTTTATAAACACATTGGTTTAAAGCAGAATGTCCCTTTGGAAAGATACTCTTTAACCCAAATGTTTCTCAGCATATTCTACTATTAAACATGATTATTTTATAAAGATAGGTTTCCATCGGACATTAAAATCTCAGGTCATAGCATTTGGCTGAACGTTTTAAATCTGGACATCACTTAAAGATTTGCTTTTCCAGATTTTCTCCTAATGTATATCAACTGCTCATAAATGATATAAGAAACACAAAAATTGTCCATTGAAAAGTATCCCAATCTTCTAAAAGCAATTAAGGGGTAGTACATCAGACAAAACCTCTTTGCATAAACGATAATTATCCATCCATAATTTACCACATGTCATTAACTTCATTACCTTCACAACAATAGAAAGGTTTTTGACAGCTATCATTTATTTTTTTTTCCCTTTCCGTTTTATTTATTAATGTGAAGAAAAATAATTTTTTAAACATTTATTAGGCGGAATAAAAATATATGCTAAATTATTTACTTGAAATGAAAAATATTAAGAAAATTTAGTAACAAAAATTTTTTAAAATTAAGTAGACTGTATTTAAACATTATTTTCTTACAACAGAAATTTTTTTAAATAATATATCAAATGAACTATGTTTCATTATTTTTAAGAAATTTCTGTTATTTTTTTTTTTTTTTATAAAATTAACATATAATAATAATAATAATAAAAAATTATGTGTTTGTTTTATTTTATTTTGATACTTGCACTAAAAAGATTTTACTATTATGATTTAGTTATCAGAACAATTACGAAAATAGGACAAATGTTATTATTTTTTTTTAAATAAAACCATAAATATATTTTATTTAAAACACATATTATAAACTATTTACTTAAAGACTTATTTGAGTATAAAGAAAATGTTTTCCAAAAATTTATAGACTAGTATAACTTAGACTGTCTCCATAAGATATTACATTTATTTGATAAGTAGTTAGTATTATAGATAGTTATTTATTTGATAAATAAACTAGTATAATGTCTTCATAAGTCATTACACTTATTTGATAAATACGAGCAAAAATATAACTAAGACAGATAATATATTGAAATTATTTTACAAATTAATGGTTTATAAATATTTCAAGAAAGCACGACGGAATTCTTCGAGAAATAAAATGTATTTTTAAACGACAGATTTAAAATTAATACAACTTTATATATAACAGCTTTATATACAACAACTTTATAAATGACAACTTCGTATTTGAAAGCTTTATAAATAACAACTTTATGAACAACAACTTTATATATTAACATTATTATTTATTATTATTGTTCGTATTTTTACTTGTTTCCATAGGTTAAAAATCTCTCTCTATATATATAAATAAAGCACGTGATTTATATATTTATCTGTATTTCCAGAAATTTAAAAACTATAACTCTGAGAAGTTGATATTTTTCTTTGAGTTTTATAGTTAGGTTAGCTATTACATGGATAGACAAAAATTACGAATATTTTTTTAAATTACATATTTTACCTGTGTTAATTTTATATTTATTTTACAAGCAAACAGTATATTTATAACAACTTTATAAACAACAACTTTAAAAATAACTTTATATAACAAGTTTTAGTATTACCTTTTTGTTTCCAGATATTAAAAATCTCTCTCTCTCTCTATATATATATATATATTAGTATATTTATATATAAAAGCACGTGATTTATATGTTTATCTGTTTGTCTGTGAGTCTGTAATTCTTAGGAATTACTTAAAAAATTAATTATTAAAATTAACTAAAAATTATAACTTTGAGGAAGTTGATATTTTTTTCTTTGAGTTTTATTATTTTTCTATATACGTTAGGTTAGTTATTATATTACGATTATTTTTGTAAATTACATGTTTTACCTGTGTTAGTTTTCTATTTATTTTACAAGCAAACAAGCGAAAAGCAATTGGGTTTGGTTAGCCAAAAATTACGATCACTTTTTTAAATCATACATTTTATCTCATTCAGTTTTCTATTCATTTTACAATACTTATGCAATTTATAATATAGTATATATATATATATATATACATAAAAACAAAGTTTCTCTTCCCTGCAACAAAGTATTTCATTGAACATTGGTTCTTTTCTGTGGATGTATTGACAGGGAAGCCTTGTGTGTAATAGTCGATATCGAAGGGTGTTTTTCCGGCTATTTTCTGTGGACCTTTTAGCTAATTGCAGGCGGTTTGGAGGGGATTCCCAATATTAGCACTCATCAATATAGATTCCTTTCATCTCTGTCGATAGCTTTGCGGGTGAGATAAAAATACGATTAATTCATTTTCGGGTTCAACTTATTCTGTTGCTGAGTGTTTAATTTATTAACCAGTGGTTAGGGTGATGGTTTCGTTATTTTTACTGAATTTCCAATAAGATTGAGAGTGGCAGCCCAGTTTTTGGAAAATCCTTTCCATTTTAATGATTGAAATATGTGGTGTACAGTATTGATTATTTCTGTAAGAAATTATATGCATCTTTTTTGTCATAATTCATGATTTTTCTATAATAATTAATAAATAATCATATTAATTTTAGCATGGCTAACGCATGTGTGAACGGCTAAGCACGCATACACTGGCTGCTTGCATTGCATTCGTTGTTTTCGAAAACGAAAAAATTTGATTATAATAGCCAGATCTTTCTTAGTATCGAGAGTTAGGGATGTTTGCTAGGACTTTACAGGATTTTCTCTCATGCAACACGCAAATGTGAGATAGTTACCTCTAAAATCTTCATGGAAATCATTATTCTTTCTTTCTCAAACAGATATTTTTTGTGATATATTATATGAGTAAAATGTCTTTTATGTTTAAAAAAATTATCTCTTTTAGATGATATAAAAGATAATGTATCTGAATTTGGCAGTGCTTCTAGTAAAATGTATTTGAATGATGGATTCTTCATAAAGTTTTAGAGTTATTAAATTTTGCTGTATTTCTTCGCTATTGAATTTGATAATTCTTGTGGGGATTCTGCACTTATTTCACCAAGTCTCTTTGCTGTGCGAAATAGAATCGTCAAAACCGCAGTATTTTTGTATCATTTTGTTTGTTTCGGAAAGAGCTTGGCGAAACAGAGGGAAAAGTCGCCAAATAAACAAAAAGGAACCCTAAAGTGCAGAAGTCCCGTTCTTGTAATATTCTGACCAATTGCTTCATAATTTTCTTCAGTTATTCCACATTGGTATATTACCATGCATATTCGACCAGCAAAGTATGTTCACACATGATAAATTGAAAGGATTTATATAAAAGGATTTATGTTTTATATATTTTGTCAATATATTATGTTTTTTTCCTTTTCTTTTCTTAATTTACTTACTAGTGTAAGCAAATGGATTTTTAAAACTGATAAAAACTGTACAACTGTATCATAAAAAAAAAAAAAAAAAAAAAAAAAAAAAACGTTAATTGAAGTAATATTCAATATGTTGTTTTAGAGTGATGTGCATTGTGAACTTAAGACATTTGCGACTACAGTTGAATTATTATATAATGTACTACAGCAACCGCTTACCAGGGTGCACTACGGGCATTGCTACGCTGTTTAGAAGGCTTGTCAATCCAACCTATTTTATACTATTTGGTTTTAAATATGACAAATTATGAAACTCAATTATGACATTTAATTATATTTAACATGGTATTTAGGAAACTGCAATTATTATGATATTTATGGAACTATATTTAACATGATATTTATAAAACTATATTTACCATTTTTTTTTAATAATAAAAAAAGATTCTTCAGTTGATTCTAAATAATTTTTCCTTTTAATGATCTGTTATATATATATACATATACACTCATGTCCGTAAATTAAGGATAATGAACTTCAGGCAAAGAAAGAGACAGAAGCAAAACAAATTTGACTTATTTGTAAAGTCTATTTATTAAACACAAGGTAAAAGAGCAAAAAGATGCTATATGTTTGACATAATTAATAAAATTGCGATTTTACTCCTGGAGCAAATTTCAAAAAGAACCTATTTACAAAAAACAGTATAGTCCGGTGAGTTCAAGTCCGGTGAGTATGCTGGCCAATCCATACGGGTGATATCCTCCAATTGAAGGCATTCGTCTACAATGTTTGCACGGTGAGGACGGGCGTTGTCATCCATAAACAGAAATTCAGCACCCATGGCGCCCCGAAACAAACGTACATGTTGTTCCAGAATGACATCCCGATAGATGTGGCCTGTCATCGTTACACTCTAAACATGCAGGTCAGTTCTGGAACCAAGAATAATTCCTCCCCAAACGAGCCATCCTGCACCACCGTAACGGTGTCGTTCAATGGTGTTCTCCTGGTAGTAACGGGTACCTGACGCTCTCCATATGAAAGTCCGGCGAGAATCAGACTGCAAACTAAACCTGGACTCGTCGGAAAACATCACACAAGACCACTGTTGCGGTGCCCACAATGCATTCTCTACTCCAGGTTAATCGCAGGCGACAGTGAGTTGCGTAAGTGGAACACATCTGATAGGCCTACGAGCATATAGACCAATGTGCCCTAAGCGTCTGTACACGGTCTACCTTGAAACTGTCGTACCGGTAGCTGAAGAGAGCGGACGAGACAGGTCTGATGCTATACTCCGTCTGTTTCTTTTGGCAGTAACTGCTAAATACCGGTCTTCATTCGGCGTTGTAACTCGGGGGCGACCTGTGCTGTAACATCTACTACATTACCATCATCTTGGAATCGTTGTCAAAGCCTGGAGATGACACTCTGGGCGATTCCAGGTTCCTCGGATACTTCCAGCTGGGTGCGTCCACATTCCAGTCGTCCGATATATTCTACCACGTAAAAAATCATCCAAATGCTTCCTTCGTGCCATAACTATGCGGTTGTTGCACTGAAAGGCTTTTATAGCGCTTGTGAACAATTTTACTTCTTTGCCACCATTCCTTATATACCCCTCTCTTACACTCGTCATTGTGACGTACTATCCGCGCCCTCTGGTGGTTTCCTGTAATTTGCATATTCTTCTTCAAGATGTGTGTGATAATTCTACAGGTGAAATTTTTATTTTTAGAGTTCAATTTCTGTGTGATTCTGAATTATCCTTAATTTATGGACATGAGTGTATATATATATATATATATATATATATATATATATATATATATATATATATATATATATAAGAATTACTAAAGAATGAACTACCAAGTGACAGATGTACAATCTGAAAACTAACAAATTTAATCATCTTAAGGTATAATAATAAAATTACCATACATTGTTTTAATTATCAGTCTCCCATCGGATAGCTTATATTAGAAGTGCTGAAGGTGATTATTACACAAAATCTATCTTGTTTAAGATAATCTATAACATACGAATAAATCAAAACGATACGAATATACTAGAACATACGAATAAATTCAAGTCTTTTTTTGGATACCTCCGTGACGACACATACCCCACACGTTGAATAGTTCTAACGATAGGAGGATATAGATTCAGAATTATTCATCGATCCAATTAATCAAGAACCAAATGCCTTAAAGGAAGGAATTGATTTTTAATCTTATCATTGTAGATATTTAATGCTTACCTTATTTCAAACAGATAGTAAAAAATTACAAGAACTTTCATGTCTCAATACATAGATATAAGATAAATATATCATATGTTAGATATATCTAAGATATGTGCATTAAAAGGAAGTAAATCATAAATCAAGAACTAAACTACATTTTTGAATTTCAAGTTATCATGTGTTCCATGTATCATACTACTTATTTCTTTAATAAAATAGGAATAATAATGCTAAGTATGGGTTAAATTATATTTAATTAAAGCGATTGGTCTTAATAATTAACCTTAAAAAAATTGATGACTTTCTTCTGTGTCATCGCATCGTAGTATCATTTCTCAAATTCTATGGTAAATACAGTATAAATTTATTTAAATTCCTTACAATACAATTTATGTTGTTATTCATGTTATGATCATTGTATCATTAGTATCATTGATGATTTATGTTATAAAACAACAATATAAATTTGTATTGTAAGGAATTTTTTATTCATTACAACACAAATGATGATTTTTCTCTGATCGAAACGATGAGGACTTTCTTAGTATTATTTCTTAAATTTTATGATTAATAAATAACAGAAATAACAACATAAATGTGGTTGTAAGGGGCTTTTATTTATCTAAGCTTTCAAGAAAATCTAAGAATTTTTTATCTAGCAATTTGATTAGTTTTATTTTATGCCACCAAATTTTTTGGCTGTTCTATTTCAAGAATTTCATTAAATTCAAAAATATCGTTGATTGCATAATTCTTTTTGCAGGTTTTTTTTTTTTTTTTTTTTTCTTTCTCATAAATAATTTAAGGTTCGAAAAATTCACAAACAACAAATAAGCACCTTAAAATTCAAAAAATCACAAAATCGCTTCATAAACACATGTCACTTACGAAATCATTCTAAGCCAAAATTAAAAATTACAGAGGTGCACATTTTCTCCACTAGAGGGCTGTAGAAGCTAAAAATTATAGGTGCATGAATTTTTATATTCTAAATTTTAACTAAAATTAGTATATAATAGCAATGCAACTTTTCTAATTGAATGATGAAAATTATTAATGTTTATTTTAAAAAAAAAACTTTTGTCATGTTTGTAATAAACATAATAATAAACCATTGAATGATGCTGATCTGGTAAAAGCATGCATGATTCTATCTTTTTCTTGATTCTTATTTTTTTAAACAGGAAGAATATGAATCATGCTTAAAATGAAAAATTCTTTTATTTCTTAGTTTTTCTGTAGCCACTAAAAATATCATACAAGAACAATATCATGATTAAAATTTTTGAGTTGTTTCATCTAATATATTGTTAATACGGAAATGTATTGTCATTATTGAAATATATTCTGTTGAAATATACAGCCACGTTAAAAAACCTGAACCTGAACAGGTTCTTTTAACATTTTTTAACATGGAAATGTATTGTCCTTACTAAAATATTTTCTGTCGATATATACCGCCATGTTAAAAAAACCTGAATCTGAACTGGTTCTTTTAGTATATTGTTAAAAAGGAATTGTATTGTCAATACTGAAATATATTCTATTGAAATAAATATACAGCCCTGTTTAAAAATCTGAACCTGAACTGGTTCTTTTAATATTTTGTTAACATGGAAATGTATTGCCATTGTTAAAATATCCTGTTGAAATATACAGCCCCGTTAAAAAAATATAAAACCTGAACTGGTTGTTTTAATATTTTTTAGCATGGAAGTGTGTTGTCATTATTGAAATATATAGCCACTTTAAAAAAATTTGAACCAAAAAACAATCTTTGTCCTGAAAAATGATAATTTTTATCTAAAATGAGTCAGTAAAGAGTTACAATCAAACATCATTTTACAGTTTATATTTTCATGGCATTTTTAAATATTGAAAAAAAAAAAAAAGAAAGAAATGGTGGCGAGAAATATGCAGGAGGACATCACTGTGATCGGCAGACTCATCCAGTGGCGTGAAAGACGGTGAAGGGGTGGTGCAAGGGCGTGGCACTCCGTGTCTTCCATTAACGATGGGCGGAATACCCTCCTCGACAGATAGATCCCTGACTCACAGCCCCCTTCATTCATTCATTGCCACGTGTTATGGTTCACGTGCAAAAATCTTTTTCTCTCAATCCTCCCACGCATTCGGTTCTTCTCTTTCATTGAGTATTTGATTATGGAATTCCTTTTTATTCACTGAATTCAGGCAATAATTTCAGTATTTTTATTCAATATCTATATTCAAATAATAATGCCAGTAACTTCAGCAATAACTTTTTTTTATTCAATATCTGTATATACAAGTAGATGTATATATAAAAACAGCATAATTTAAAAACCATAAGGGCTTCAGGTTCGAATCTTGGTGGTGGCAGGGATGTTTGTGGTGATTCGGAATCCACTTTAAAATGTGTAGGTCCCTATCAGTTTAGTCCTCGTGTGCACAAGATGACTGTAGGGCGACAAACTAAACCAAACTAAAAACTACAATACTAAACATCTAATTATAATTCACTGATTTCTGGCAATAATTTCAGTATTTTTATGCAATATCTATACATAAAAATAGATGTATATATAAGAGATGTATACATAATACAGCTATAAAATTAAACATCCTAATTTTTTATTCACCGAATTCACGGAACAATTTCAGTACTTTTATTCAATATCTACGTCTACAAATAGATGCATATATATGTGCATTACCTAATACAGCGTAACTTAAAAGCTATAATACTACACATCCTAATATTCTAATTTTTTTTACTGAATTCGCCATTCTTTTACCTGGTGTGTGGTAAAAATTCGCTGAAAAATTTGTATTATTCCTTTTTTTTTTTAATAAAACTTATTTAAAAATTTTATTCTATTTAATTAAAGAATGAATTAAAAGATTGTTTTTTACGCCGTCATCTGGTAACATCCCGCTTGTCTAGAAATTTTCTTGAAATTAAAATAAATTTTTTGAAGTTTATGCGATCGCGTCCTTTTTCAATTCCTACTATTAGTTCACACACTCCCTATATATATCTTGTTCAAATTTTCAATCGTTCATAAAATACTTTTATTCATCCACTCAAGTTCTAATACATTTTTTGAACTTGTAGTGGATGGCACTGGATGTTAATAGCTGTTTTTCAGATATTAATTCAGAAATTAAATTAAATTAATTAATTTTAGTCTTTTTTAAATTTAAGTTGCATTTATCTACCTATAGATGCTGCCAGATGAAAGTGGAAAATTTCAACTTTATTTGTAAAAGGACTTTTTTCTGCAATATAGTGAAAAAAGTAGAGATTGACTTATATTACTTTTTTTTTTATATTACTTGTTGTTATTCACTGATTCAGGCGATAATTTCAGTATTTTTTATTCAAATTTATATAGACAAATAGATGTATATATAAGTGTATACATAATATATCATAACTTTTTTATATATTTTTATATATGATTTTAATATTAAACATCATAATTTTTTCGCCATTCTTTTGCTATGTGTGTGTGGTAGAAAATCAGGGAAAAAAATTTGTATTATTCATTCTTTAGTTAAGCTTATTTAAAAATTTTTATTCTGTTTAAGTAAAGAATGAAATAAATAATTATTTTACTGTGCCATTTGGTACAATTCTCAATAATTAATCTCTTAGTAACAATTCTCGTGGTGAATTCTCTATAATTTTTTATTTTCACCTTAAAGTTCTTTTGAGATCAAAATATGTTTTCTAATGTCTTTCATAGCGGTTTGTGTTCTTTTGTATCTAATGCTTTTCTATTTTATTCGCTTCTGTTGTATAAATTTCGCTTTACTGTTTTCCTTTTTCTAAAATACATGTAATGAAATAATTCAAAGCAATTTTTCGGTATCGATTTACCGGAAGTCGTAAATTTTCTCTTTTCACTTTAATATTTTTTTGAATTAAAGGTTTGCTCAAAAGGCTAAGTCGATGAAACTTTTTTATTTATTTACGTTTTGTAGCACCGTTATTATTATTATATTTATGATTTTAAAGAGGTCGTCTGGCAGAGACAAAAGAGTTATATATTTGATTAAATGATTTTTGCTACTTAAGGGTTCTTAAAAATCTGTTCGATCTATTTCGCTTGGGTTGACAAGCATCATTTTGATATTATGGTTTGATCGGCTAATGCATAATGG
>BPLR01019459.1:0-19572 GCA_021605095.1 Caerostris extrusa | reverse complement strand
TGTTTGATAAGATCTTGCTAACATTGCGATATTGTTTGCTTAATTTCGTACGATGTTTAGATTTTAATACATTAATGCTTTCAAAATTTCATTTTTATTAAAATTATTAAGGAATCTTTTCATTTATATATTTAAATGGTTTTCTTTAATGAGATATTGAGAACTAATTTAATATGAAAATAATTTCTCACTTTTTTTCAAGTTATTATCTAAATATAAGCATTGAATCTAGCAATATACCCTATTAAAGTAAGCATAAATCGATAGGAACACAAATATTTCAATTATATGAAGGCCTTATTTTTTTATAACATAAAAATGAATAAAGTATTTACCACTACGTGATGGGAAACACTAGGATTTAATAAGGAATATATAGTAAAACATTCAAATTTCTATTTTTCTTCAATGAGCACGTGACGAATCACATGCCCTTATGCTTTATGTATATAGTAGCAGAACTTAACAGATGATTTTATCTTGCTTTACAAAATGCAAACTTTATATAATTATATATCGCAATTTTAAAAGTGATAGATTGTTCGAAATTGTTATATTTATGTACAAAACTTTTCTCTTACGAACTTTAAAGACGGCTAAATGATAGCAAAACCAACTTAGCTTTTATGACATTTTATAATACTATTTTATATACAGTTACCGCTCACAATTTCAAAGCATAAAGTTAATTTTCTGGTTTAGCTAAAACGGAACTACTGCTGGTGTCTCAAAGAAAGCTCGCTTAATATCTTTAATGTCAAACTCTTAAGGTCAGAATAATCTTACAGCTGCCAAAATATTATTGTCTATTTGATCTGCAGTTTTACCCATTTCTTCCTTTTTCAAATTTACTCATCCTATTTATTTTATTTTGGTTGCCGGAAAGTACGTGCGAAGAATCCTTTCTTTTAAAATTGAATTTGTTATCCATCATATCCAATGAAATCAAGAATTTCGAGTTAATGTAGTTGCTTTTGGATATTTTTCTCGATTGTCAAGTTTTGTATTTCTATAATTTTGTTGCTCAGAAAAGAAATCATTTGTGGAAAGAACTATTAAACTAATGTAATATAATATTTTAATTTGTACATAAATATATTTATCCTGAGAACTGGCTATCAATTAATGCGTCTCCAATCAACACACCCACATGCTCTAATATGGGCAATGCTAGTTGTGTTTTAGAGACTAATCTGTCACAAAAATTACTTTCTCATCTTAAAAATTCAACAGCATTTTGGACTTTTTAAAGGCACCACAACAATATATTTCAGCATTAAAAATAATCTTTTTTTTTTTTGTTGTAATTCAGCTGGCAAACACTTAGACAGGTTGGTATCGGATCCCTTAAGGTAAGAGCTGCACAGATGTTACTCACTTTGCATTACCCAGGGGGCGCGTGTAAATCGAAGATAAGCCACGGAGTAACAATGCCCCCGCAACGCTTTACGATCCTATTGGGACCGGGACCTACGGTTTAAATTGAATTCGAACCACTACAAATATCCATGGCACCGCTAGGATTCGAACACGAAACCTGTGGTACCGAGCGCCAGAGCGCTAGCCACTCGGCCATTTAGGCCCATTAAAAAGAATCTAGTATATAGCATATAAAAATCTCTATCTTACTCAAGAATAAATATTGTAACATATCTTATCTTAAATATTGAACTTATTTTGTAACAGTTAATGGTTAGTGTAGTAAATAATAAATCTCTCAACATTGAAATTCTAACACAGAGGCAGAAAAATTGTAAACTTATCCAAATTACAGTTTTAAATATGCAAATGAAGATAATTTCCAGTACCTACCCTTTTTTTTAAAAAATAGTAGTAGGTTTTGTGGCATAAAACTCTGATTAAAAGATAATTATCATTACAAATTGCAACTTCAAATTTCAGGAAAAAATATTATGGAATTTCCGAGGTGTGAGCATGTTGCCATCACCATCATCGCACATCTTGCCTCTTACAGAGGATGTCAATGGTGGGCATTTGAAAAGATAAACGTCCACAAAGCATCTTGATAGTTTACGTGTCAAAGTAAATTCCGCAAGATAAGTTATTTCCCAGAAAATCATTAGCAAATCTCATTGATAGTATGATGTGTAAAAGCCTTTATTTCATTGAGATGGTCATATAAGATAATGAATGAATCAAGTAAATTTGAATGTTTTGTCCAATTTTTTTTTCCTCGTTTGTATATAAGACAACCTCTATCTACTGTGAAATTCAGTTTTCTACCACTTTTTTTTTTTCTTGATGTTGCAATTGAAATAATTTCCAACAAACTTCCTTACGCTAAGTTGATTTTTCGAGGTTAAACTCTTTTTTAAGTTTGCTCAATCTCATATGTTCATATAATGTTTTCCTTTAGTCTTTAAAAGAGATTGCTGCCTGACGTTCAATTATCTAGCGATCTGGTCTTTGGTAAAATAGGCTTCAGATTCGAATCCTGGCGGTGGTACATGATGTTTGTTAGTGGTTTGAAACCCACGTTAAAATATATGTACTAGTCTAATTAGCCAAAGTGTGCAGAAATTTACCGTAGTGAGACAAACCAAACCTTAAATAAAGATTATTTATCCAGGAATTTTTTACCTAAACATTCAATTTCTTTTTGAAATATAATTATTTAGAAGATTAAAATTATCAAGTTTTCACAACATTTTTATTTCATATCTATCACCCTTAAATTTAATAGATACTTCTAATTAAATAAAAATATTCTGATTTAATTTTTTCATCTATTTTCCACGAGTTTGAAAAAACTACCTCTTTCACTAGTTATAAACCAAATGAAACAAATTTGGAAAGGTTAGAGTACGAAGACACGACATTTAAACTAAAACTGAATTAAAACCAGTAAATAGCGAAGAATGTAGTAACACTGATGCAAAAATTACAAACTAATAATAATAATAAAATAAAATATTCCAATGTCCACACAA
The DNA here is from genome assembly GCA_021605095.1 of Caerostris extrusa. Classification (NCBI taxonomy): domain Eukaryota; kingdom Metazoa; phylum Arthropoda; class Arachnida; order Araneae; family Araneidae; genus Caerostris; species Caerostris extrusa. The sequence goes on along the minus strand of BPLR01019459.1, from coordinate 16,621 downwards.
TTAAAAGCTGTAGTGGATACTGCAAGATGTCCTACTAGGAGGTAATCAACCGAAATATTACATTTAATAATAGGTAGAATTTTTTTAAATATAGGATGATCGTGACACCGCGTGTTGCTTTAATTAAGGCAACACCAAGACTGCCATAGATGCAGACATGGAGGTGGTACATGCATTATAATGTACATAATACATACAGTGGACGGGCCTACCAGTTAATGATAAATCACTCTTATCTAAACGTGAGTTAGACTAGTGTGTATGTTATCTTTACTCATGCTATTAAAAATAAAAACGTGCTATCTATATATTCTTCTTCAATGCCGCAACAGCCCCATGGTTAGCCAAGACCGTCTGCCTACTGGCAGATTCCGAAACATGAGATGCTTTAATTTTACGGGATGGGGTTGGATATCTATATATACTATATCTATACATCTTAGGATTAAACAATTCGAAAAGAAAGAAAGGTTTTTAATATTATATATATGTATATATAATTTATTATTTTCTTAATTTTTATGTATAACATTCATATCTCATGTCATGGTTTAAAATTTTGGAACGGAAGATCCTGCATAAATTTTATCGCTGTAAGTAGGATTGATTCCCTCAGCATTTTCTCTTTGGCCTACGTGCCCAAAGTGTGAAGCAGGAATGGTAGTAAGTAAGAATTCTTAGAAATTATGGTAGTAAATAATAGAAATAAGAAATTGGCATCTAAATATGTGTGTACAAATACAAAAAAGGGAGAGTGCAAAGTTACTGTGGATCCTCTAAAAGTGCATTCTGAAAGAACTGTCAATTGCCATTTCGTGATGTTTTATTCGTTCTGTTCTTCATTTTTCGGTTGAATGTCACTGTCGTGCAATAATGATGTGCTCGTGTTATTAAAATGCCAACTGTTAAAATAAATCATGAGTACACAAAAGGAAGGTAGGAAATATTGACATCCTCATAAATGACCATTGTGATATAAAAGTTTTCGTTTGAAAAGATTCATTTAATGTCGTATGATTCTTTAGTCCACGCCCTAATTCAGGGAACCATTGTAGATGCAAACGCTTGAGACCTAAAGTCAAATGTAATTGCAGCAATGGACGCGCTTACTGAAATTCCCCCTTGCTGCAAATGGCTTCGAATGGTATGGACTCAAACAATGTGTTGTGCAACAGGTCTTATTTAACAGGCTATGCAACAGGCCATGTGCTTCCTGATGCTTCAGTGCAATCCCTCAATATCATGCACACAATATGCCCGTTCTGACGTGTGGATCTACGACGAGATTTGTGCAATCGTTCTCATCGGTCTTCCATCCCTTCGTCATCCATCGATTGTATGTCCACATCACTGTGCCTTGAATACGTTATATTTGACCACCAATTTACTGGAAGGATAATTCGTTATTTGTATAATCTACAATTCTTCCCCTGTCAGAAACTTGCTCGATTGGCGCCTGTATTCTTCTACAAAGCCTACTGAAGCTTTTAACTAAAAAATTACTTTCAAAAATCCCCTTTTTTCCGCTTATATAACGCTTACTGATTTTGCACCTGCGCTGAAAAATTAATCATTTGTATACTGTCAAGGTACAATCATCATATAAATTTCCAGCAATATGAATGGTTCCTTAATGGTGGTGCAATTTGGAAAGCAAGCAGCATTTATTTGTATGTGTATATTGCGTTTGTCTTTATAGTATTCATACATAAATTCGTAAGTTTGTGTTAATTGAAAGCATTTTGCATTTGATCATAAATCAGTTTAATTGTTTAAAAGGTGAATATTATAAGTATAGTGTTTAGTATATTCTCTAATAACTACAATTCTCTAATAAATAACTCAATTAACTTGCATTACTACCTCATACAAAATTTACTTTAAGTGAAAAAAAAAATCCACCAACAATAATGAAAAATAGAATCTTGCAAAAAATTTTTTAAAAAATGTCACAATTATATGGCTTAGAATAATTTAAATAAAAGTTTCAAAATTTATTTATTATAATTTATTACGAATTATAGTAAATTGTTCCACTTCGCTTATAAATAAATTATCAAACATATTAATTTTACTTCCTTTTTGAACATTAAAATTTGGCAGTACAGTGGAAGTTTAATCATCAATTGAACAGTGCAATGTTATATTAAACGCTTAAATTATTTCAATATCACAAAAAATAAAAATAGCAGATGACGTTTATAGTTAGTGCATTTCCATGTAAATCACCGTTCTATCTTTCAAATATTAGTTTAATGAAACAGTGCCCAAGTAAGAATTAAAAAAAATTGCGATACGAAAGTGACTAATTGATCACTTCTTTGAATGAACTCTCCCTTGAAAACAAAGATATATTTTAAATTTGGTTCCAATTACAGTAAGTAAGTTTCCAATATTTTTCAGTGTGCAATATTTCTTTTTTTTTTTATGTATATCGATGTTAAAATTAGAAAAAAAGGCCATTTTGTATCGTTTTCCATCTTGTAATCTGTACAAAATCATTGACCAAATTGTTTGATCCCTTAATCTTTGATATTACCTAATGCGTATTCATAAAACATTTATTTTTTTTTTAATTAAATGTTTTTGTTAATCGTTCACATACAAAGTAAGAAATATGTGGGTTTATCTAAATCAAAAGAATTCAAAAATACCACGTTTACTTTCATTTATTAAACATAGTGATGGAGGGGGCCTGATGGCCGAATGGCTAGCGCTCTGGTGTTCGGTACCACAGAATCGGGCTCAAATCCCGGCTTTGCCCATGGGTGTTGTAGTGGTTCGGAATCCACTTTAAACCGTAGGTCCCGGTCCTAATAGGATCGTAAAGCGTTGCTGGGACATTGTTACTCCGCGTCCGTGGCTTACCATCAAGTTACACGTGCCCCCTGGGTAATGCAAAGTGAGTAACGTCTGTGCAGCGCTTGCCTTAAGGCATCCAAGACGTCCATGTCTGTTTGCCAGCTGCATTAGAAGAAAAAAAAAAAAAAAGTGATGGAGGAGCTATAGTAAGGGGTATATAAGATGCATTAACTTGAAATACATCTTATCGTAATAATCTTTTATTTCTGAAATTCCTTACGCATAATGGAAAATATTTAAAGAAAAAGCTGGATCTGAAGAATGTGGGGAAACTTCCTTCGATACAAATTAAATTTGCATAAGAATGAACCGAATAATATTATATTAAATCTGTTTAAATCATAAAATTTTATTTTTATTCTGCATTACCGATAAGGGTCATTTGTTTTAAATTTACCATCTAATCTCTGAGTAATTCTAATTTTTTTTTAATGAAGAGGCAAGTGACTAAATATAAATCCTTTATTTAAGATTTAAAAAACAATGGTACTTCATTCACTGAAACATACTGAAATATTTAAAAAGAAACAAATATTCCAGAAAATTTGTGAAAGATGATTTTGAGTAGAAGCACCATTCTCTCGTGAAGAATCTTCTAAAAATCGCCAGAATTCCAAAGCTTCACTTAAACTCATAGATTGAAGTTGTTTTTCTACAGTTCTATTTGCCAATTCGGCAATCTTTAAAAGCGCTGCTTCATCAGATTCCACACACAACTTTGCACAACGCAGTTTGTACATTTCACGCGCACGGCGAACAATTCTAACAACATTAATAAGAGTATCTACGGACTTCCGTAAGCAGGTGTTTTTATCATCTTCCTTGCGGAATCGTCCTTGCAACGTGCGCATCGTAGAATCCTGCACCATCTCTGCCGTCTGAAAATCTTCATAAGCCCAATCACATTTCTGTACTATCGCTCTTTTAAATGTCCGTTCATTCAGAGAGCCTTCTTCTCTGAGTCTGATATATTTTAAGGTATTCATAGTTCTATATGAAGAAAAAGAAAATTTATAAAGAAAATAAGCATAAGTAAGAAAAACTTTTACAAAAATATTCACTTAAACTATTGAAATGTGTGTTCTTTCTAGTATGGAACTCATGAATTTATCCACAATATTATGTATATGTTTACGTATTTGATAACAATAAAAAATATATTCATGTGAATTAGAAGTTAAAAAATGCTGCAGTAAAAACTAAAAAATAAACAATAAAAAAACTAAATAAAAATTTTTGAAAAGTTTTGAAATTTCATTCCAATAAGATATGAATTACAAGGATGTGAAATATTACTTTTACGGTATGTGAAATATTTCAAAAAGTAAACATTTAAATTTTTAAGATTAAATTGTGTATAACTTTATAAAGCATTATACACAATTTAATCTAAGCATTAAAACAAATAGGAACACGATCAGGTACGTGAAATGTCTTTTACAAGTTTTAATAATTTAACAGATCAGTGGAATGTTGTTCGATACTTTAAAAAAAAAAGTTCACAATTCTTTATGCATATTTGAATTTAAAATTTTTAAAAAAAAAAAGTTTTTTTTTTTTAAAGTTGATTTGACAGATACAGTATTCAAGATCCTGAATACTAAAAATGCTGTAAATGAAAGAAAAATCGCCATAAAGTAGTAAAAATAAGGCCTTTTGTATATATTATTTTCTTTTTTTGTAAGACAAATATTCGAATACTTCTGTTAGTTTGTACAGCTAGTTTCATAGATCGTAAACCTATTCTTGTATTTTTAAGATATTTTAGATATATTACACAAGATGTATGCAATAAATATAATAGGAACATCAAAGATTTTGGTAATCATTGTTCAAAAGAATTTTTATGGTGAATTATTGATTAGATTTAAATTATTTTTAATCATTGGGAAAATATCAAAATTTAAAAAAAACTCATTCAGTAACATATCTAGTGAAATGGCTTTTATTTTTATTTCCTGGCGAATCATTTTACCAGAAATTAATAAATGGTAATTCGTGGTAAATTTACAACAATTGATTTTCAAAACAGAACTCAGCAAGTTATAATTACATAAATGCTTAATATTGTTCCACGTTATTGAAATAATGGAAATTATTTCCGATATGAAAAATAATTGAACACCAGATAATTAAACTTCGTAATGGATTAATTTTTTTTTCATTTAATGTTATCTAAGAGATGGAGAAGTTACAAATTTTTTCAAAGTTTCTTATTCAATTGAAAAATATGCTAAAAAATTAATGGCTGTGCTGTCCTGGTGTATTCGTAGAGACTCTAGGATATTGCTATCATTGCAATCATGAAAAATTCCGGTACTGCTAAATTCAAAGTTTTACAAAAAATTGATTAATGGAATTCTAGTTTTGAAACATTCAAATTAATATAAAAATGAAAAACAATTGACCTTTACAAAATCTGTAAAAATAGTTTATTGTTATTTAATCCCTCGCCCATTCTGTTAGAATATCTTTAAAAATAATTTATATTTTCTGATTAGAGGATTGTCAATATTTATAAAAATTCAGGACAGAAAATGCATCTTTATACCATAAAATATTACATCTTTTAATTTTTATGATTTTTTTAATATTTTTATTGGAAATAAAAAATAGGAATTTACAAATAATTAGGATTTACAAATAATTTTTGGAAAAACTTTTATTAGAATTCTGACCCTCGATTTCCTTCCCAGAAAATAATAAAAAATTTGAATTTGAATCCATACAAGTAATTTTTACTACTGCAATTCATAAAAATTAATGTGCATTTCTAATTTTTAACGTATTTTTGGTAAATTTTAAACACTTCATATTAAATGCTTTGCTATCACCGAATTGTATACATATTTCATTTTTAACACTTACACAAAAATTGTTAACCAACTGCATAAATTAGAAACAAAGTTTATTACACTTTTAAAATATATTTATGTATGTAAATCATTTACCTGTATTTGTAAAATGTAGTCAACGTCCTCTTACAAAAGCTGCAAAGTTGCTTTGTCAAAGTCACTGTAAAATTTATCAACTAGTCGGCTATTTAATATACTGACTACAGCATGGTTTCACCCTCCACGTGTTAAAAAGTAATTGGAAAATTTGGCGTAAAGTAAACAAATTGTTTGGCGAAAATCAAAAATTCAGTTAAACTTGCATTTTAGGGATTATATATTTTTCTCTTATTTACTTGGCAAATACAAAATCATGCCAAATCGCTGAGCATGCGCAATACACCAGTATCAAAGAGTTGAACTACTATAGCCGTTGTAGAAAGGTAAGTTGCATCAAATTCTATAAAAGTGAATGACAAAATCATTTTGTTATCAAAGGTGAAAATTGTTGAGTGTTGCTATGAGCGCGATTAAGTAACAGTGATATATATATATATATATATATAATTTCACTCCAAATCTTTCACAAGTTTAGTTTTTGTTTTTTGTTCAATGAAAACCAAGGAGGTAGGGTAAATAAACCAAACAATGGTTTCAAACCAATTGGTTCAAACCCATCATTTCAAGATCTTTCACTATCTTACTCGAAGTTCTCAACGGAATGATCACCCAAAAGTGTATCATAAGTTCTGAAAGATAGCGTATCTTCTAAAGTCACTACTAAAAATGCATCAAATATATATAAATCAAATTATAAAGCAAATTAATTATATCAACCGGCCACTTTGATACATCCAGATAACTGGTAAACACGAACGTTATCGCCAGAATTTCGATTATAGCATCCCTTTACGAGGAAAAATCCCAAACCTATTCTACTTCATAATATTCTCACTGATGTAAGTATCATTAGAATCCATTGATCTAATCTCCAGTTCCTCTTCCACACCGACAAATTCACCATCGTTTAGCTATGTGTAATATATTCTCAAATTCCCTCCACTTTTCCTCATTCTTGGCGATTTTAATTCTCATTATCCCATTTTTGGTTCAAGCTCTTCAAATAACTCTTTTGACACTTAGATCAATTAGATTCTTAATGATAATTTAGATATTCTAAATAACATTACACCAACTGATATTATTTATTCATCATCTCTTATTGACCTCTTCATTGCCAGTACAGATATATATTTTTATTTTTTTTTATCTTTATTCTCTTAGATTCTTTCAACTAAATAATAATCAAAAAACAGTGTAGACAGACAATTTTGTGGCCTAACTTCATTTTCTTCAAGAACAAAAGAATGTCACATGCACATTTGTGTCTACAGTCTTTCCTTCAACACTTTAAATTATGTTAAGAAAAACTACAGAATCTCTCATCAACCAACACTTCCTTGGTGGAACACACAATGCAATATTTTTTACAAGATAAAAAAAACTTTCGTATCAATTGCGCACTCAACTTTTCCTTGTTAGCAGCTTAATGGCAAAGTGTCTTACATTCTGAGCCTTTGGTTCCAGGTTTCAGGGTCGAATCCTGACTGCAATGGCATGGATATTTGTTAATGGTTCGGAACCACTTTAAACTGTGGTCACAGTTTTATTTACCGTAGTGAGCAAAATGAACGTACAGAGACAAACCAAATTTTCCGAAATCTTTCGATAGCACACAAGAAGACTTTTGTCAGACATTGTCGCTTAATATCACAACTTTAAAGATAAAAATTGAGATTCAATTTGAGTTTCTACTGTCTATAATGGAAAAATTATCAAAACTATTCAAAATAGAAATAATCATCTCGTCAGAGACAAGATCATTTGTAATATTACTAATCACAAATCCGACTCAACATGCAAATCCTTTGGCATCCCACTTCAATAAACCCTTCGACAAACAATTTATTAACCTTGATCTTTGAGACGTTTTCTTTCATCGCTATTGAAGGCCTTTTATATTCGGTGAATTACAAGCTGCTATACGCGCTGCTCCCAATATTTCCCAGACAGTGACGATATTCCAGTTAAATTAATTTAAATCCTTCACCGTCACTATCATCAACTATATCATATTTATGATTACATTTGATTGGCTGGCAGTATCCCAAAACGGTACAAATATTGGAAATTTTTAAAACTATACCATTTTTTACCTCTCACCGTCCAATTGCCTTAGTTTCCGTTTTAAGCAAAATCTTTGAACGCATTGTACTCAAGAGAATCATTCATTTTCCAGTTCTCGGCAGATTCAATCATTATCACTCCAGCTTTGTTCCTTTTAAGAAATGTGTCACTTTGTCACTTTATAAGATCACCGGCTCTTAAAATTACTAAGAATTGTTTCGTATTTTTTAAATTAGACATTTCTATGACTTATGATTCTGTTCGGAGAGATGATTTAAGATATAAAAATGTAATCATTTGTATTCTGTCAAAGCATATGCCCATGATACAAAGTTCAATCTTTTGAATGCTTCTTTCATGTTGGTGCAATTTGGATAGCAAGTAGCACTTATTTGTATGTTATATTGCATTTGTATTTATAGTATTCATATATATAAATTCGTAAGTTTGCATTAACATTTGCATTAAACATTGTACATTTGATCATAAATCAGTTTAATTGCTTAAAAGGTGAATATTATAAATACAGAGTTTATTGCATTCTCTAATAATTACAAATTGTCTTATCATTTAATTAACTTTACTACTTCATACAAAATTTACTTCATCTGAAAAAAAGCATTTACTTTGACAATAATGAAAAATAGAATCTCGGAAAAACAAGTTTCTAAAAATGTCACCATTATATGGCTTAGTATAATTTAAATAAAAAAAAAAATCTCCAAAATTTTATTTATTATATTTTATTACGAAATATAAAAACATTTTTCTACTTCGCATATAAATACATTATCAAACACATTTATTTTACTTTATTTTTTAACATCTTAATTTAAAGTACTGTATAAGTTTAATCATCAATTGAAGAGTTCAATGTTATATTAAACGTTTAAATTATTTCAATATTACAAAAAATAAAAATAGCAGATGACATTTATAAATAGTGCATTTCCATGTCAATCACAGCTCTATATTTAAAATATTAATTGACTGAAACAGTGCTCGAGTAAGAATTAAAAAAAAATTGCAACACGTAAGTGACTACTTGACCACATATTCTTGGAATGAACTATCCTCGAAAACCAAAATATATTTTGAATTTGGTACCAATTACAGTAAGTCAGTTTCCAATATTTTTCAGTGCGTAATATTTTTTTTTTATGTATATCAATGTTAAAAATTAGAAAAAAATTTTGTATCGTTTTCCATCTTGTAATCTGTACAAAATCATTGACCAAATTATTTGATCCCTTTATCTTTCATATTGCCTAATGCGTGTTCATAAGAAATTTATTTTTTTAATTAAATGTTTTTGTTAATCCTTCACATACAAAGTAAGAAACATATGTGCTTGTCAAAATCAAAAGAATTCAAAAATACCAAATTCACCTTCATTTGTTAAACATAATGATGGAGTACTACAGTAAGGGGTATAAAAGATGCTGCAGTAAATTGAAATACATCCTGTCCTAATTTTCTTCTATTTCTGAAATTCATTATGCATAATGTAAAATATTTATAGAAAAAGGTGGATCTAAATCATCTTGTGACACTTCCTTCTATACAAATTAAATTTGCATAAGAATGAACCAAATATTACATTCAATCTATTTAAATAATAAAATTTTCTATTTTATTCTACAATACCGATAATGGTCATTTGTTTTAAATTTGCCATCTAATCTTTGAGTAACTCCAATTTCTTTTTAAACACAAGGCAAGTAACTAAATATAAATCCTTCATTTAAGATTTAAAAATACAATTATATTTCATTTACTGAAATAGACTTAATTACTTGAAAGACAATAGCGTAAAAATCAGAAATTGTGAAGTATAAGAATTGTGACTAGAAACACTATTCACTCGATAAGGATCATCTAAAAATTGCCAAAATCCTAAAGTATCACTTAAACTCATAGATTGCAGAAATGTTTCGACAACTTTATTTACCGTTTCGGCAATGAATGAAAAGGTTGTTTCCTCAGATGTTTCATAAAAATATTCGTATGTTTTACGTGTACGGCGAACAATTCTAACAACAGTAATAAGTGTATCTACGGATTTCTGTAAGCAGGTGTTTTCATCATCTTCCTTTGCGGAATCTTCCTTGCAACATGCGCATCGTAGAATCTTGCACCATCTCTGCCGTCTGAAAATCTTCATAGGCCCAATCACATTTCTGCACCGTCGCTCTTTTAAATGTCCGTTCATTCAGAGAGCCTTCTTCTCTGAGTCTTGATATATTTTAAGGTATTCATTGTTCTATATGAAGAAAAAAAAATTTATTAAAAAATTAAGCCTAAATAAGGTAAATACTCTTTACATAAAGCGCTACTTACAAATACTAAAATGTATTCTTGTATAGAAACTCATGAATTTATCAACAAAATTACTGATAGGTTTTTTTTTTTTTTTTATTGCTATTACACTGGTGTGCAAAACTTAAACAACAATGTAAAAATTTAGCAGATAGCCTTGAAATTGCAGAAAAGGAGGTCTGGATATCAATACAATGAACACGTAAGTCAGTAGAAACGTCATGCGTATGCATATCAGGAACTAAACGTCGGAGGCGACGTGAGCGTACGCAAAACGTGTGATGTCAGCGCTCGCAGCTCAACAGTAGAATAAAAGGAACAACGGAGATGCAATTCAACATATTCGCTGCAAGTGCCAGTGAGTCAGTTCGTGAAATATGACTAGAAGAAATCACCTGGACGACTTCACACGTGGAAGAATGAACGGAAAGCTGGAGGAGGGGCGTACTGTCACCAGTGTAGCTGCAGAGTTCGGAATCAACAAAAGTGTCGTTCCGCGCTCTTGGAAAGCGTTCCAAATCACAGGTACAGCTGTTAGAAAGGTTGGTGGTGGCCGCCGAGGAAGACAACAGCAGGGGATGACCGATATATCTTCCTGCAGGCGAAAAGAGGCCGACAGCAGTCAGCAAGCGCCATTGCTCAGCAACTCTGTAGAGCAACTGGACGACAAGTGTCGCGGTTTACTGTAGCCAGACGCCTTCACAAAGTGGGCCTATTCGCCTGGACAACTGATCAATGGAGTCGTGTCCCCTTTACGGATGAGAGTCAATTCTGTACCAGAAGCGATTCTCGACGCGTTTTGATTTGGAGAGAGGTCGGGACCTGGTTTTATCCCAATAACCTCAAGGAAAGACACCGTTATGGTGGTTCTGGAGTTCTTGTCTGGGGAGGCATTTTGAGGAATGGGCGAACTGAGCTCCACGTTTTCACGTTTTAACGACAGAGGGTCTGTAACCGTTCCGGGATCGCCCAAACTATTTTTATGGATGACAATGCTTCCCTTGCTGTACCTGGAAAGTGCCAGAAATGTTGCACCAGCTGGTTCTGGAAGTATGCGGAGACGGTGCACCCAACAACTCAAACAGATGCTGATTAAAGAATGGCCACTCCTACCGCAAGAAATGTTGCCAGCTGGTTCTGAGTATGCGGAGACGGTGCGAAGCAACCATTGCAGTGGGGGGGCATATCCCATATTAAGGAACATCTGCTTGTTGTTCTTCCTCTTGGATAGACAATCATAAATCACGATACTATGCGATCAATAAAGCTTGTTTTTGTTTGATTCCATATCGTATGCATTGTATTCCTTTTTCAGCACCGATGCTTTCGTCATCCTTTACGTACATAATACTCTCCCTCATTTCTGAATGTCATGACTCTGAGATGATTTCTCGTGGAGTTATGGAAAGAAACCCACCTGTTGATTAAGTTTTGCACACCAGTGTAAATAAGCCAGGTACAATTTATATTAGAAGTTCTGCTACAGACCTTCCGCATAGTGAACTAGATTTTTTTTTTTTTATTTTTAACTATAATGCACATAAAATGCAAACGAATTTCATCTGCTACAAATTAAAATTATTAAATAGACAATTTAAATTGTATAACAGCTGTTTACATTTTATAATTATTTTAAAATATTTAGAAATTAACTATTAAATTACACATTTCTTATTACAGTGAATTGAAATTAAAATTGATTTGACAAACACAATATTCAATACGCGGAATACTAAAAGTGCTGTAAATGGAAAAAAAAATTGCAGTAAAATAGTACAAATAAGGCTTTTTGTATATAATTTCTCTTTTTGCAAGACAAATATTCGAATACTTGTGGTGAGTTTGTTCAACTCGTTAATAGATTGCAGATGTATTCCTGTATTTTAAATGTATTGAATTCAATTTTTCTTATGCAGAATATAATAGTGGAACATTTAATTGATTTTTAAAAACTTTTTGATGGCTTGTTACATTTATTTCATTTAAAGAACTTTTAAATGAATTCATTTGTGTTTATGATGTATGCATCATTAATTTTAACTACATTCAAAACGGTAAGTGTTTACTCAAAACAGTCAGTAAACTCGTGTTTGATTTTATTTTAATTTGACTATGAAAGTCTCCGTTCTATACAGGGCGACTCTAAAGTAAGCGAAAACAAAATTAAAGGCTGGTACAGGAACCCAAAATAAGCAAATTTTAAAATGTAGCGTAATTGTGGATATTCCATAGATAAGTGCCAACACAAGGAAGATATGAACAGTGAGAAAGTGAGTAAGATAAACAAAACAAAGATTAAACAAAAGTAGTAACAACCTAACTTTTTACAATAAGTGTCTGACCTATGTTTACAATAGGTTAAAAGAGCGATGCCCAACACTAACGCAAGATTCCCAGAGGCCTCTGAAGGATTCTCATTAAATTAATGAAAATGGTAGGCATGTCACGCACATTTCTTTTAGATGCACTCTTAAAGGAACTTTATACAAGATACCTTGACGGAACTTCTTTCCACAGTTTTTCCAGCTGTTCACATAGGAACGCGGTTCTAGCGCTACCGAGTCCCAGCTCACTTCAGTAAACGTTCCTCAACGCTGCTTGCTGACCGACATTGGATCGGATGAATTGGACCTCTTCCTTATGTATACACTTTCTTTTGCACATTTTGTATACAAATGCGTTTTTTGACTTTCTGTTTGCACATTAAAAATGGTCTAAGAAAGTCCTAATGAGTCAAATGCACACTAGACTTAGTAGTTCTTTCCAGATTTTCAGTTGCTACTTTTAATAGGAAATGTGCTTGGATCATGCCTGGCATTTTTACAAATGTACACAGAGTATTCATATGCTCTTCCACTGTGAATCTTTATGCTACTAAACGGTGGTCGCTGTTTCAAGCACCTATTCTGAAAATAATGCTGCAAGAGGTTTATTACTTTCTACAATATCCGTCTTTCTCACTTACCTGTTGTTTATATCTTACTTCCACGTATTATTTCTAAACATACATTCTATTATAAAAACTATTTATTTCAGTCCTTTTTACACGCTTTTATATTTTTTTTTTTCATATTTTAGATATATTATAAAGGATGTATGTATTAAATATAATATCAACATAAAATTTACTTGTAAATAATTATTCAAAAGATTGTGCTATGGTGAATTATTGATTAGATTTAAATTATTCATTAACATTTGAAAAAATTGCAAAATTTAAAACACTGATTCAGTTATATTATATCCAATTAAATGGCTTTGTTTCTATTTCCTGACAAATCACTTTTTAAAGATATTAATAATAGGAAATTCATGGCAAATTTACAAAAACCGATAGTCAAAACAGACTACCAAACTTTTATTTAATTATATGATTGAAATAATGGAAATTCCCGATATGAAAAATAATAGAATACCATATAATTAAACTTTGCACTGTAAAATTCGTACTGTCTATTTAAACTTTTTCGTAAACTTTTTCATTTGTTTTTTAACCTTTCTTATTCAATAGAAAAAAATTCCAGTTTGATCTATGCTAAAACTATCGCGCGAATCTTGACAAGCTGGTTTATATGTAGATATTCTAGGATATCTTCCGAAGATGAAAATATTCAACACGGCTCAATTAACGGAATTCAGTAGGAATTCAAAATAATACAAAGTATGTTTGAGAAGAAAGGTAAGTTATAATACATTTAAAATTACTGATTTAGGAGGAATATTAAACAATTTAAATGAAAACAATTGACATGATTGTAAAATCCTGTATTGCAAATAGTTTATTTCTCTACTTCAATACTCAGTCATTTCTGTTAATGTCTTCAGATATATTTTTCTAATTAGTGAATGGTCAATATTTATGTTAACTTTAAGACATTCACGACAGAGGGAATGCATCTTTATACCAAAAAAATTACATCTCATTTACAATTTTATGGATTTTTAATATTGTTATTGCAGGAAAATATTAAATTACAAACAATTTTTTAAAAATTGTTATTTAAAATTCTGACCGTCGGTTTTCTTCCGGAAATAATAATGAAAAAATCTTGAACTCGAATCTATGCAAGTGTTTATTTACTACTTCAATTCATACAAATCAATGCACAAATTTAATGTATGTACATTATTAAGAAATAATTAAAAAATTCATATTAAATGCTTTGAAATATAACAAAATTTCCTACACATTGCATTTTGAACACTCACACAAAAATTTTTAACTAATTGTTTAAAATAGAAACTAAATTGCAGAGTTATTTACATGTTTAAGAATATTTTTATGTATGCAAATTTTTTACCTGGATTTGTCAAATGTGGTCAATATCCTAATCCAAAACCTGCTTTATCCTACTTTGTCTACTCTAAAAAGTTGTTAACTAATAAGCTATTTATACTCTGATTACTGCAAAGTTTCACCCTCCACGTGTTAGAAAAGGTAATTGGGAAATTTGGCGTAAAGTAAAAAAATTGTTGGCGAAAATCACAAATCAGTTAAACCTGCGTCTCAAGTATTATATATTTTTTTCTTACTTACTTGGCAAATAAAAAAATCATGCCAAATCGGTGAGCATGCGCAATAGACCACCAGTATCAAAGAGTTGAACTACTATAGCCTTTTCAGAAAGGTAAGTTGCAACCAAGTCTATCAAAGAATATCATCCTGTGATCAAAGTTGAAAATTGTTGAGTGTCGCCACGAGTGCGATTAAGTAACAGTAATATATATATGTATATATATATATATATATATATATATATATAATTTCACCCTCTAATTTTTCACTAGTTGTTTAGTTTTTGTTTATTATTCAATAAACACAAGGAGATACTAAATTTTGAATAAAAGGTGTAGTTAGAGCTCAATATGGCAAACATTACTTTAAACTTCATTTAATGAAGTACAGCTCTAATTATAATTTTCCTTTCAAAGCTCATCGGAATATTCTATCAAGACGTCATTCTAACATTTACAATCATTTTCAAATCTATCACTATCGTAATCGAATTTCTCAATGGAATGACCTTCCCAGTGCATCATAATGTTCTGAAAGATAACATATCGTCTGAAGTCACTACTAAAACTACATCGAATATATTTAAATCACCCGATAGGGTAAATTAATTATATCTATCGGCCATTTTGATACATCCAGGTAACTGGAAAATATGAACGTTATCGTGAGCATTTCATTACAGCATCCCTTTACGAGGAAAAATCCACAACTTTTTTTTTTAATGTTATCACATATATATCAGTAGAATTCTACCAATATTCCATCATCCAATTTACCATTTTATATTTAGCTATAAGTAATATATCCTAAAATCAACACACCTCCATTCTCATTATTCCATTTTTGGTTCAAACTCCTCAAATAACAGTTTTGACACTTAGATCAATTGAATTCTCAATAATACTTTTGTTATCCTAAACACCAGCAAACCAACACATATTATTCCTTCTTAATATCTTATTGATCTCTTCATTGTCAATGCAGATATAAACTCGAATGTTTTTCTTTCTTCATTCATTCACATTCTTTCGACAGTGATCACTTATCGATCCCATTATACTTTCAACTAAATAATAAACAAAAAAACACTGTAGACAGGCAATTGTAGGGTCTGAACTTTATTTTCTTCATGAACAACAGAAAGTCTGATGCACATTTGTGTCTACAATCTTTGCTGTCCAATACTTTAAAAAATATAATAAGAAAAATAACAGAATCTCTCATCAACCAACACTTCTTGGTGGAACACACAATGCAAAAGACTTTCATACAAGCTAAAATAAACATTCGTAGAAATCGTGCACTCAACTATTCAGTGTCAGCGGTATAATGGCCAACTGCCTAGAATTGTGACTTATGGTTCCAGAGGCTTCAGGATCGAATCCTGGCAGTGGCGTGAATGTTTGTTAATGGTTCGGAATCCACTTTAACCTGAAGGTCCTCTTTTTTGTAGCCCTAAAATGTAAAAAATAAACGTACAGTGACAAATCAACTGCCCCAATCTTTGGACTCCTAACTTCCGCAAACAAAAACCTTTCTGTCAGGCATCATCGCTTAATATTACAGCTTAAAAGATAATTTTGAGATTCAATTTGTGCTTCTAATGTCTATAATGGAATAATTATCAAAACAGAAATTATCTTCTCGTCAAAGATAAGATCATTTTTACTAATGCTAATCACAAATCCGACTCAACATGCAAATCCTTTGGCATCCCACTTCAATAAACCCTTCGACCAGCAATTTAATAACCTTGATAATTCAGACGTTTCTCTCCTCTCTATAGAAGGCCCCTTATATTCGGTGAATTACAAGCTGCTATACGCGCTGCTCCCAATACTTCCCCGGGCAAGTGACGATATTCCAGTTAAATTAATTTAAATCCTTCACCGTCACTATCTTC
>BPLR01019458.1:0-30465 GCA_021605095.1 Caerostris extrusa | reverse complement strand
TACAATAAATTCGTGTATATATTTTCAGGTCGCGAGGATGTAGTAAAACTTGCAATCATTCTTTAAAACATCCAAATGGACCTTTAAAATGCATTGTAAAAACATAAATGTAACGTATTTTAATAGGGATTTTTACTATATAATATAATATAATGCATATAAATTTAAAGCAGCTTTAATTTTAACCAACCATCCAAGGAATAAAATAATGATGGTCCATATAGATATCGGCTTACTTTTGATGAAATAAAAAATATTTTTTCATCATTTTCGAGTCATTTTCACATAGCACATGAAAAATGCTTTCTGCGCTCTCTGCTACATTTTTGCACATTCAATCCCGGTATTTTTACTGCCTGCTTGAAGAAGTACAATCTAACGTTTCCAAGTCAAAATATAATACTATCTCTTCACACCACGCAGACAAAATATATTTCTGCTTTTTCATTTCTGCCCCTAATATTTCATGAAAGTTTATGCTGGTCAATCAGTATTCTACAAGTTCTTTTACTTGAAATTCAGACGAGGAAACTTTAAAATGTAGAAAGGCATGGAATAAAACGGACGAAGACTAGCTTGAGTCTCCAATGAGGCAAAAATAAAGTTCTGGGTAAAGATGTTCGAAAGTATATCAATGTTACATCTATAAAGTTAGATAAGATAAAACGTATTTTTTTCTACATCATCACATTTTAGGAGAGAACTCTAATATCAGACAACTGAAGCGAAATAATGACTAAAATTTTAAAACTTGGGTTGAAATTTATATCCTTGCTGTAAACGAAAAATATTAAAATTCGAAATTTAATCTTAGGTCATCTAATTAAAATTTATTGAATCCTCCTGTTATAAGTAAAAAAATATATATATATTTCTCCTTTTTTTTTAAAATTTTATGCAAATTACATAATTAACTATTCAACTTAATAAATTTTTGTAATCTCTTTTTACCAAACATTTAGAACAAATAATATATAAAGTTAATATAATAATAAGTTATAATATAAGTTTAATATAATAATAAGTTATATATAATAAATATGAACTTATATTACTTAGTTTATTTAACTTATTATTTTATATGTATTTAACTTTTTAAAAACTAGAAGATATTAAGTAATAGATCATAACTAAAAATCCACATCTCTAGTAGGCAAAAATAGATATAAAGGCAAGTATTTTTGAAATTTTTTTTTTTTTTGTAATAGATCGTACTAGATATTTGAGCTG
Organism: Caerostris extrusa; assembly: GCA_021605095.1. Taxonomy (NCBI): domain Eukaryota; kingdom Metazoa; phylum Arthropoda; class Arachnida; order Araneae; family Araneidae; genus Caerostris; species Caerostris extrusa. Next base: position 29,235 of record BPLR01019458.1, on the reverse strand, counting down.
TTTAATTTCCTACAGTAGCATGTAAAGAAAAAAAAAAACATGTACATGGAAGAAATCATCAAAAATAACATTCTAGTTTTGAAAAGCTGCAAATTAAATTAATTGATTGTATATAACACATTTTTCCATTGCTTTTTAATTAAAGTGTCAAAAATAAGCTAATATATAATATAATTTAAAACGTTTAGCTGAAACACCATCATTTTCGACCGCTACATCATGCCACTGTATTTCTCGTATTAAACAGCTTAATATGCGTTATAGTTATCTACTGTCTCTTAGTAGGCTTATTAGCAATAATAATAAAAGCATAACTGAATCAATTATTTGAAAATTCACCAAAATAGTAATATAATAAATGCTTTCTTTAATTTCTTTTTTAAAATTATGTTTATTTCTTTTTATCGAAGTTTCAACCAGAAACTTGCAGGCACGAGTCAAAAGAAAAGTTATTTCAGGGGGACAAACACTCCAGTAGGAAAAATCATTTTGAAGAGATTTAGTAGTGGTATAGCTTTAGAAAGAATAGAAGGTCGGCTTTTTTTTTTGGGAAGTTTTAGAAAATCTTGAGATTTGTAAAGAAAAGCGGAAAATTCGAGAGAAAAAACATTTAAGGAACAGAGAATCTAAAAGTATAAGGGGAAAGAATAATAGAAACAAATACTGCTATGAAAAAGCAGATGGCTCTGAAAAAAATAAGTAAGAAAATTCCTTTATATTTATGGTTCTTCAAGATTATGGTTTATTGGTGAAAATTTTTCTATATATCACATCCATTTATAAAGAAAAAATAACTATAACCACTTAAGTTTAAATATTTTTGAAAGTTGACGTGCAATGTACTGGTAGAAATGCAAGGAACGTTTCTTAACATGCACAAGAAGTTTCATAAAAACCTACTGTATAGTTACTTTTTTCCAGTAAATCAAAAATTGGAAATGTTTTAGTCAGTTTTAGATGTAATACGGAATAACTGCTAAATATTTATTGAAAAGAAACATTTATTCAATATACACGATTATTATTTATAAAATTAAAAATAAAACATTATTTGTATTTTATATCAGCATTTACTGTTAGATTTAAAAAACATGCCTTCTATAACAAATAATGACATTTATTCTGTTGAAAATGAAAATAATTCTTAAATTTATGAACTGGTTTGAGATCCACTAATAAAAATTTCAAGCTATTTTTTTGTTTAAGGATAGAAATAAGAATAATAAAAGAAAATGGAATTATACAATAAATTCCATTTTTTAAAAATATTAAATTTTAAGCACACTTATAACTTTGTTTACCAATTAATAATTAAACAATTTGTTAATTCTTAATAATTAATTTATTAATACTTTTATTTAATGCTTAATTTGTTTATAATTCTCTTTTGCACTCAATCACCAAAGCAAGACAGAAAAACTGTGATTTATCAAAAGTATATTATATCCAACATAGTTAGCTTTTCAAATCCTTTTTACAGTGGCACTATTTAAGGTATATTTTGAACTACGATTTAGGATTCTAAGGTAGAAGTACTTTGGAGTTATTAGTTCATAAGTTATAAGTAAAGTACACATAATCAATTTAATATTTGAAAAGCAGTTGAAAGTATTTTGGCTGTCACTTTTTCAAGTTGAGCATTTATAATACCCGTTACACTAAATTAGTGGACTACAGTAGAGAGTTTGAAATTCAGCTGCAAAAAGAGGTTATTAGAGTAGTAGGTGAAATATTTACTGAAGTAACTTTGGAATTTATTGCCATTCCGAAAGAATTCATTTATATTTTGGAAATTTCAAGAGTTTTTCAATTATAGAACTGTAATTCCTCTCATGAAAAAAATAAAAAAAAAAATAGATAGCTATGTATCCAAAACAAGTTTCAATTAAAGAAACGGATTGATGTTTAAATAAAAATAAACAACTGTGACGAAAACATGAGAGTAATAAAATTTATTTAAATCATTTAAGAAGTCCAAAATAAAATTGCATGTAATTGTTGCGCATCATAATAAATATGTTTGCTCTTTATACCCTTTTTTTTTTGTATAGTAGGAGGGGTATTTTTAGTACATTCTTCTAGTATTAAATTTCTAAGAATTTGGAGAATTGACTGACATGTTTCAAGTTGAGCGTTTATAATACGCGCTATGCTAAACTAGTGGATTATATTATAAATTTGGAATTCATCTGCAAAAGCGATAAATAGAGTAGTAGGCGTGATATTTGCTGAAATAATTTTTGAAATTATTGGCATCCGCAAAAAATTCATTTATATTCTCGAAATTTACAGAATTTTTTATTAAAAAACTGTAATTTCTCTCATAAAAGAAAACGGATGCTTCATATATCCTAAACAAGTATTGACGGAGGGAAGGAATTGATGTTTAAATAAAAAATTAACTACGACAAAAACAATTAAGAGACTAATAAATTGATTTAAATCATTTAATTAACCAAAATTAGATTGCAATTAATCTTTGTACATCATAATAAGTGTTTTTTTTTATCTTTCATTCCTTTTTTTTTTTTTTGTATATGAGGAGTATTTGTAACACATTCTTCTAGTATTTAATATACGAGAATAGAATACGGAGAATTGTCTGACACATTTCAAGTTGAGCGTTTATAATGCACGTTACGCTAAATTAGTGGACTACTGTATAAAATTTGCAATTCATCTGCAAAAGCGATAAATAGAGTTATACGCGTAGTATGTACTGAAGTAATTTTGAAAATTATTGCCATCCTCAAATAATTCTTCTATATTCTAGAAATTTAACGAGTTTTTAATTTAAAAAAACTGCAATTTCTCTTATAAAAGAAAACAAATACTTATGCATTCCAAACAAGTATAGACTGAAGAAATGGCTTTAGATTCAAATAAAAATAAATTACTGTGACTAAAACATGACAGTAATAAAATTGATTTAAATCACTTAAGAAGTCCAAAATAAGATTGCATTTAATATTGTGTGTCCTAATAAATATTTTTTGTTCTTTATATAATTTTTTTTTGTGTAGGACTAGTATTTTTAACACATTCTTCTAATATTAAATATGAGAGAATTTCAATATTTAGTAGGATATGAGAGACTGTCTAGTTGTAAGAAAGTAAAGTGATGTAAGTGGAGGAAATTAATCTACATAGTCAGGATTTTGAATGAACTTCCAAGGAATTTATGATTTCCGTCCATTCATAACAATCTTGAATAATGAGGGAAGGGCTCCAACTTGTACCTTGAGTTCTTTATTAATGACTTCGGATCTTTAAGGAGTTTGATTGGTTCCTATAGATATTTAACATCCACGAATGGAGAAAGTTCCTCTGATGCAGATATATTGAGTAATATTAAAATGAATAGATGCAAGTTGGATGCTACTAGTTTAATAGTTGAATTTAAAAACTTCTGAAACTATGCACATTTTGAGCAATCATTTAAGAAAAATCATTAAATTTAAACTAAAGCAATCCCATAGAGGATATATGGAATCTATTTTCTGCAAGATATGCAAGTATGATAAATTAATGACAATTGGATGTCATAGTTTTGATGTGAATTTATATTTGATTTTAATAAATTGGTAATCTTTATCCGAAAAATTGACAAGAAAAAAAATTCTTGAAGTAACTAATAAAATTATAAATAAAAACAATTAATGAATTGTCCATCCAGCATATTTAAATAATTAAAGATCTTAGTAACATCGAGTTGATCACAATGTATTAATTAAACTAGAATATTTTGTCTAGCACATACGTAGAAATAAGATTACATAAATAAAATAATTAAAATAAACAGTTCGTTAAAATAGATTTTTCATAGATGTATCGTTTCTGTTTTACAACGATAAAACAGAAACAGTAATAAATGGTTAAAAAGTTTTTAAATGAATATTTTTATTTATCGTTTTATTTTTCTACTTTTAAATTTTTATTTATCATTTTATTTTTCTACTTTAAATTTTTATTTATCATTTTATTTTTCTACTTTAAATTTTTATTTATCATTTTATTTTTCTACTTTAAATTTTTATTTATCATTTTATTTTTCTACTTTAAATTTTTATTTATCATTTTATTTTTCTACTTTAAATTTTTATTTATCATTTTATTTTTCTACTTTAAATTTTTATTTATCATTTTTATTTTTCTACTTTAAATTTTTATTTCTCACTTTCGATCAACTTATAGAAGTTGAAGAAATTTTGTTGTACAATATACATTTTTTGAGAAATGGTTCTAATTCAATTATAGCAATTTGGCATTATTTAAAAAGTTAATATTTTTCTGATGGGTGTTTAAATAGATACCACTTCTTATTTTTACATAAAATGTTTATATATTTATATTTGAAGAAAAAAAAACATTTCAAAGATGAAATGCTACCTGTATATAATGCAATTTTATACATTAAGACAATTTTAGCAAATTTAAATTAGAAAACAATTTTAGCAAATTCCACAATTTTTCCAAATTCCATTTCCAATTATTATTCATGATTAGGACCAACAATTTTGAAAATTTGAAAATTCACTGAAGTCCTCTGAATGTTAGAATATTTATTAAAACCAAATAAATAAAAATAAATAAATATTCATATGAAATAAAAGCTTCCATTTTAATATTTTTTATTAATTGAGTATAAATGTTTGTAAATTAAATTTAAATAAAATATATTAAGTTCATATTCTTCTTCTCCATTGCCGGAACAGCCCCACAGTGGGCCAAGGCCATTTGCCTACTGACAGATTTCGAAACAAGATATGTTTTCTTTTTCCGGAGTGGGGTTGTCAGACCTACGCCCAACAGTCATATTACACCGGGACATATGGTTTAAAGTGGATCACTAAAAACATCCAAGGTGCCGCCGAAATTCATGACACACCTAGGGCTAGAGCGGTAGTCACTCGGTCATCAGGTCTCCATTCAATACATATAATAGTTTCAAAATAATTTTATTAAAACTTGTTAACTATTTTAAAAACTTGTTAAACTATTTTGTTAAAACTTGCATTTTTTAACTAAATATAAAAATGTATTTTTAACGTTATTTGTAATCTCAATTAATATATAGCATTTAATTTATAACTCTATATTTTTAAGGCAAAGAATGAATGCATACTGCCCCTAAATGACATGTGGCCTGTAATCACATTGTAAAAATACTTTTTGGTAAAGTGACACGTCATGAATGCGTGTATGAATGGCAGATTCTGTGAAGCGAATTACGATTCAAGTCTTCTAAAATGTATTATAATTACTTAATTAAGTTTCTTTATGATCAGTTCTATCAATTTTATTTATTTGATTTGTGAAATATAACAAATGATATTATTGAAAAAACAATCATTCTTGATAAATAGTAATTATCCCTTAATTAATTAATTAATATGAACCGTAATTGGCGGAATAATTGAGAAGATTATATGGGTAACGAAGTTTCCAACCCACTAACATACATGAAGAATGTCTAGACAAGATAAGGGTTGAAATGGCACAGTGTCTGGAAAAGTGTTTTCAATTTCAATTGATGACAAAAAAAAAAAAAAAAAAAAAAAAGAAATGATTCCTTCCATGCATATTTATAAGAACTAAATTGAATAATTTAGAGGCAGTCATTAAATTCCATGATTCCATTTATCGTTCAAACATATTTCCTGTTTAAATGGTTGTGAAAATTGATTTATCATTCAATATTAATAGAGTTACTTTAAATTACTTTAATGGGGAATTTAATTTCAATAAACGACATTCTCGCTTCTTAAGGCAAAAAAGCCCTATATATCTCTAAATAGCTTCTCAAACTAAATGAAATAGCTAAAATGGCAGTTTTTAAAGTGTCTCTAGATATTTTACTTCCCTTTTCTTGGAAAAACTCCAAATTAATCATCAAAGTTTTTAAGGAAGACGTTTAACGATACTTTGAGAATTAATAATTGTGTAAAAGTACCCTGAAGTATTTCATTATTGCTGAGAAAAGAGAGGAAAAGATTTTTTTTTTCTATTTGAAAGCATCTTTATGCTTAATAGAAAGGAAGCTAAAATTAAGATGCTGCAAAAATGATTTAATTAAGCTTATTTTACTATATTTGAAATATATTTGGAGTGATGCAGTTAATGAAAATAAACGGTTATTTTTTAAAAGTTATTATTATTCATTTTAATCCAGATGAATAGTTTTTAAATGGGGAACAAAGTGATAAAAATTTCTTCTCAGAACAAATTAATTGTTTAAAATAAAATATGCGTCCTTATAAAATGAATTAATCGTGCATAAATCGTGTCTTATCTTCGTTAATACTTTATCGTCAATTTTCCCATATAAATATTTAAACCCTTTTTGAATTACTTTTAATACATCAAAGAAAAAAATTAAAAGGTTTTTCAAGCACTGTTAAATAAATACATTTAAAACATATTTAAAATGTAAATTTGAATTATGATTTTATTAATAGAATTATTATTAATATAAAAAGAAAGAAAAATACAATTACTAGTAGATAAACAAATATAATAAAGTGATAAAACTTTTATTATCAGAACAAAATAATCGTTTAAAATAAAATATACATCATTATAAAATGAATTAGTCTTAATAAATCATATTATCTTCTTTAATATTTAATCGTCTATTTATTATATAAATATTCAAACTCTTTTTGAATTAATTTTAATATATCAGTGAAAAAACTAAAAAAGACTGTTAAATAAATACAGTTAAAACGTGATAAAAATGTAAATTTGAATTATGATTTTTTATTAGAATCATTAAAGAAAAAAATAAAGGAAAAATTCAATTATTAGTCGCTGAATAAAAAAAATTAATTATTTTAATATTGATGTCTTTTTACGGAAGTTAAATTAAAATGGTTTGACACCTTAACATTGAAATATTATCTGCTTTAACGAATAATTTCTTTACAATATATGACAATAAAAAAAATATAGTAATCATCCTAATGATTAACTATATGATTACCATAATCCCATTATGGTAATCATATGGTTTTCTATTGATAAAAAATGAATTTGCAAATTAAAATTTACTTTTTAAAAGGAAAAGAAAGTAATACATATTTTCGTCGCAGAACAAAATAATCATTTAAAATAAAACATTCATCATTATAAAATGAATTAATCGTGTATAAATCATCTTATCTTCGTTAATACTTTGTTGTCTGTTTATCATATAAATAATCAAGCTCTTTTTTTAATTACTTTTCATACATCAATAAAAAAATTAAAGGTTTTTCATGTTTAACTGTTAAGTAAACACAGTTAAACATGATTAAATGAAAGTTTTAATTATGATTTTCTTTTATTAGAATAATTAAAGTACAAAAAAAAAAATAAAGGAAAATAAAATTACTAATCGATGAATAAATATAATAATTAATTTTGTATTTATTGATATCGTTTTCACGGAAGTTAAATTACATGGTTTGGCACCTTAGCATTGAAATATTATCTACTTTAACGAATAATTTCATTACAATATATGACATTAAAAAACATTTTTATGGTAATCATCCTAACCATATAGTTTTCTATTGATAAAAATAAATTTGCAAATTAAACTGATAAGGCCATCAATTAATCATTTAGCTGCAATTTATTTATTTTTTTAGTTATAAGAATACATGAAGTTAGAATCATGAATAGAATTAAAATAGTTCGTTATCATTTATTTCCAGGTTATATTTAGTACTAAAACTTCTGTACTTATCTGACAGTTGGAGAATTCATTAGTTTTTCTTTTTATAATACTTTATTGAATGGAAAATTCGATGAATAGGAAGACGATAACAATTCCATTAAAATCAAAGTTGATTATATTGAAAAAGAAAATTTTTTTTCTCAGTCAAATAAATGAAAAAAGTACCAAAAGAAATACATCGGTTTCATTACATCCTATTCAAGTAATTTATTTCTGGACTTTGGTTGAAGTACTTAATTATAGTAATGTACAAGTTAAAAAAGTTCCATTCAAAATGAATAGTGATAAGAAGAATTCACAAACTATTTAGGACATTATTTTTATAGAAGTTAGGGATTAATCGATAAAAACTTTCGCATATTATCTTTTCTTTTAAATACGATAGTTTCTGGTTAAAAAGGAAAAATTATTTTGAAAACTAAAAACTTAAATTAAAAAAAATTAAGGGTTATTTTTTCATTTATTATTTTTTGTAATAATTTTGATAAAATGAGATAAAAGATATTAAAACATTAAAAATGATATTTTCTTTCCTATTTCAAACCAAAACAGTGAATAATAGACATTTAGATTTATTTTAAATTGAAATGTAAGGTTCCTTTTATGATTTTTTCGATTATTTCTTAAGAATATACATTTTGTTGTTTAACATGTTGTATTGAATGATGGAAACATTTCTTAATGATATATATATATATATATAAAAATGAACAGGAAGACTTAATTTTTAAGTTATCTTTTAGAATTCCATTTGTTTAATATTTTTTAATTTAGTCATAAATACAATTGTTCTCCATTAAATAAATTAAATAATCCATATCTATATATATATATATATATAAATTAAAAATTATTAAACAAATGGAATTCTAAAAAATGATTCCATAAAAACTAAGTTGTGATAAATGTTGATATATTTTAAAATATATTTTTATCAAAACACGGAATATATGAAAATAAAAAAAAAATTTTTTAAAAATAACTTAACTATTAAATCTAATAATGAAAAACAATAATAACTTATTAATAACTACAATAATATTATTATTTAGAAAAATTACATTATTATTTATTTATTAAAATAACTTAATATATTAAAAATAACTTAACTATTAAATCCAATAATGTGTACGCGTGTGTGTTAATTATAAATAAATATTTTCAAATGAAATATATTCTGCAACAAATAAAATGTGCAAAAAATTAAATATTTTTTTGATCCTAATAAAAATGTTCATTACCTGAATTCGCATTTTAAATATGTTGTTTTTTAATTTGTATAAATAATTAGATTGATGATTAGGCAAGTATTTTAATTGTTGAGTTTCATAATTTTGGTGTAGGCCATTCTTACTTCTTAATTATATCACTGAAGACTTTTGTTAGTGGAATTTAGCAGAACTTTCGGACAAAGAAGAAAAATGGTGTAACAAAAACCAGACACCTAAAGTAAACATTTTCAAATGCCATTTCCTAAATTGTATTTCTTCTTTGTCTTTTGAGAAAAGGGGAAAAAAACTATACTAGTTCATTGACCAATAATCCTCTTTAACGTATCCCAGAATTGGAGTCCTATGAGCCATTCTGAAGCTACTAAAGAAAATTCATAATTAGATGGAAAATTTAACGACTATACTCATCCATTTCCAATTGTTAAGCTAAATTTTAATAAAATTAGCAAAGTTTTTCTAACAATTATATTGTATTTTATTATGATTGATAAATTATAAGAAAAATATTCAAATTTTCAACTTACATTTTTTTTTTTTCTGATTCTCTGATAAATGTCAATAACATTGAAAAAAAGCAGAACATTGTTGAGGAAAACTTAAACCGTTGGTTCTATATAACATGGAATGTTTAATGTTTTCATAAATTATCTATTATATTAATTATAATTTATGAAACTGTTTTTAATAAAAATGTTTTAGTTCATGAAACAATACATTTATGCATACAATTCACCATTTAACGAGGTAATTTTTATTACAAAAAACATTAATTATCTTGAAATCAAAAAAGAAACTACTGAATATATTGATGATGTTATAGTTTATCTTTGATATCTAGTTTTAATGTTTGTATTAATGATCACATAATTAATTTAATTATACTATATAAATTAAAAAATTAATATGATTAACTTGAAATAACTTATAATAAGAGGTTTACTTTCTAGAAAAATATAAATAACATAGAAAATAGAAATATCAAAAGGTAAAAAAGAAAGAAAAAGAAGGGCAGGAATAACAAATCAAAGTGAATGTGATATAGCATGATGAATTAAAATTAAAAACAAATATATTCCACGTTTTATTTTTATCAGTAATGCTTGATTAATTTAAGAAAAATTATTCAAAATTTTTATGATATAGTACGGAAATGGATAAGATTATTAATTTTTTTAACTGTAGTTAGATTAATATTTTGAAATCGTAAAATATCTAGAATTCGGAAAACCTATTTGAAGAGGGATATTCTTTTTGGTGAACTTTAAAAGTTAAAGGTGTTTGTTTTTTTTCCCCTCCAGCCATTTTCTATAAACACATGATTACTCTAAACCTTCAATAAGGATATAAGCTCCCATATTCAGTCGATAAAACGTATTTACTTTCGCGATTTCTTTCTTCCACCATCGAGAACACAGAAGATGCCAAGTGTTTTCTTTCTTCGAAAGAAAGCACTAAGTATTATGCATTTTCTGTATATTGATTTGCAGTTTCCTGTTTCACCCTATGTGAAAAACGACTTCGATATGCGATATAGAGCCTCTCATTCGCTAAGAACTCCGGCAAAGCATCTTAAAGAACAGGTCACAAATCGATCACGGTTGTTTACTAAACTTTGCTAAATCTCATGACGAACAAGAAAAGTGATGGGCTAGTTTTCTTGTTCAGTCAATGGCATTCAACGATGGAAAACAAAATCTGTAAGCAAGGAAATACGTTGTTTTTGGAATAAACAGTCGTAAAGTACAGCAACGTGTTTGGATGTTAAAGATTCGATTATTTACTTAAATGCTTCCGATTTAGCATGAAGTTGAAAAGTGTTTCTCTAACTGATTGTCTAAATAATATATGATATACATCAAAAGTGATATATAAATAATAATATGGTAGACATGTTAGTAAACATGCAGGTACAAGCATGAATTTAAATTTAAATCTACAAAATGCCAAATAGTATAAAAATACGATTATAATCCTGAAAACAGTTGGCAAGTGCATTATTGTATAGATTTTAATCTTTAACTACTTATCGAAGATATGTGTGTTAATAAATTTCTTGTACTTATCAGACTTACTGCTATAGTCAAGATAATTCAACAACTAATAGTGATTCTTATTTTTTAATATGGCATCATTTTTTACATTATAAAACGTTATAAAAAATCAAGAGCGGTTTATACTTTTGTTGTTCTTTTCTACCACTTAGCACACAACATCTAGACCAAGTCCAAAATCCCTTGTGGTCTCATGGACGGAAAGAACGGAGGGGGCGGGGACAGCTTCTGTTGGAGCACCCGTAGGTAGAAGTTGGCTCCGTGACTCTGATTTTTACAGATTAAAGTTGTCAGCCTTACGCCCAATGCTATACAGTCGTATTAGATCGGGACCTACTGCTTAAAACGGATTCCGAACCACTACAAACATCCGCTGCGACTCCAATCCGAAACCTGTAGCACCAATCACCAGACAGCTAGTCACTCGGCCATCAGACCCTTTTTATACTTTAAAATGCCTTAACAATTATTTTATCTAAACTAAATATTTACTTATTTGACGCAGTGTTTATTAAACATAGAAACTGTGTTGATTGTTCAATATTTATGGAAATAAAAATTATTGGAAAAATTTCAATTCAGATATCAGTCTATAAAAAAATAAAGATTTAACGCATTCGTACCATTTAAAAGGCTTTTATAAAAACTCAATGAATTACTATATATTAATTTCTTTTAATAGGAATTTGATAGTTTAATGTACAGAAATTATATGTTTAATTATTTAATTTAAAACTGAAAGAGTTTGAAAATCCACCCGATTATTATATATATTATTTTATTTTATTTTTATATTTTTTAAAGTTGATTTTTATTTAATTTTGTTATATATTTTTTAAAGTTAATTTTAATTTTATTTATTTTATTAAATTATTTAAGGAATTCTTGAAATGATTTGGATATATTGATTGATTATTTTTGTACTATTGCAGCCTTGAGCTTACTGAAAATTTAGACCACGTAAATTTTATTTCAAATTTAGTTTCTTTTACTGTTTTTCATTTTTACTTGCAGTATATTACGTGAAAAGAACAGAAAACTCACTGAAACGTATAAGTACTATGAATAGTCTTATTGTAATATATTCCCTTTGAATGTTTAAATGTACGGACCATTTGTGACTTTACAGACTTCCCAAATATTCAGATTTCGTCCACGTCTTTTCCAGACGGTGCTTTAAGCTTTACCATTTACTTTGACTTCATGCAACAATTGATTCTTATAAAAGCATGCATTCGAAGCTTTTGATGTATCACTATGCAAGTTTGGGGAATATCCAATTCCAACTGACTAATCATTATGGCTTTTCAGAAATACGAGTACAGAATGCTGATACTCATTCTTCTAAAGCTGGCAGCTTGCTAAGGTACTTACATTTTAATTATCCAAGTGACAGGTCATTCTTCACCACATCTTAATTTACAAAGTTTTCAAGTCCACTTTTCCCTATCTTTCTTTTATAGAAGTTTTGTTACATGTACAAAATTGAAACTCAAAAAACAATAATATTATAAAAATCCTAAAATTGCATTACTTTTTAATCCTTATTTATTAAATTATTGGAGTATTTTAAGAAATGACGAGGAAGGAGATAAATTTTAATTTTAGAGGAAAACGGTCTTTAGTTCAGTCGAATCTTTTCAATCATGTCTTACTTACCAGAACCAATAAGAATATAATATAAAATTAAGTTGTTTTATTAAAATATTCTTACAGAAATACATATTTTTAAATTATATAAAAATTCAATCACTAACCACTATAATTTCTGAATAAAAAAATATTAGATATATTTCCTCTGCATTTAAAATTTATTGTAATAATTGAAAATCTATAATGATTAAACTATTAATAGTTACTGCAAATATATGAACGCGACTCGTAGCTCAGTGGCAACACGTGCCGCTGGTGAACATTAAGGGGAGGTTCAATCCGCCTGGTGGCTTTGTTGTAGACACCTTTTCAAAAACACTGGCGTTTGGGATGTTCATCTTACCTCATTAGGAGGATTACCTGGTTGAAGCTTTCTTTTCTTTCTCCTATGATGCATAAATGTGTGGGTAGTTCACACTAAATGTCCTCCCAGAAGGCACTGCCGTCCTTCTTCAGCATCACGGACCCACATAAGACTTTCTATCTACGGTGCTCCATCACAACAGAAGCTGCCCCCCCCTCTCCCTCCTTCCATGAGACTACACGGGTTCTTAGACTTGGTCTAAATGTTGCTGTCTACCAAGTGAGATAAAAGAACAACAAATATATGAATTTTTTTCCCCATTTGAAAAAATTGTGTTGTATATAAATATTTTATAATTAATGTATGACTAAAAATTTTAATATTCAGTTAGACATGTATAAAAATCCATTTAAATGCATAGCGAGAAAAGACGCATTGTACAGCGCGAAATAAAGAACATAAAATTTAATATAATATAAATACGAAATGACCTTTATTTTTGAGAAAATTGATTAATTTCACTTATATAATGATATTCTTTTTACTTTATTAGTTTTTTTGTAGTAAAGGCTCTTATGAAATTTCTATTAAATGGTTCTGTACAGAAATAATACATGCTTTTATATATAGCTGGTAAAAATGAGAATAATAATGATAAAATAAAAGATAACATTAAAAGTAAATGTGATTTTTCTGTATTTACAATGTAGTGAAAATACTTCATGTAATGCACTTCATTTATTGTAAAAGAGCATTTATTGAAATACAACAATATAAGCATATTGTTTAGTTTTAATGACAAAAAAATATAATGGATGTCTGAATATTTTTAATTATACAAAAGAAAATTCGCATCGACTAAATGACTGAACTAAATAAGTGATATATTACAAAAATTAAGCTTTTTTTTTTTTAAATACTGGTTAAGGAACTGGTAAGGATCACTGAATTAAGGAACTCAGTGAAAATAATAATAATTTATTCTTGAATATATTCGTCAAAGAGTTATTGATTAAAATTTAAAATACATTTTCGCTGAGAAAGAAACAATTTTAAATTTAAGTAAAATAATTTTTATTGCACTATTTGAACAACAGATGATATTGACTAAATGCTAAGTTATGCTTAATGCTTATAAAATGTTCTTGTTTTAGGAACATTTTTTTCTACATAATCATTGTGTAGAAATTGCGTAATTATTTGTGTATGGCATTAAAGAAAGGAAATATTATTATATAAGTGAAATAATTTGCTTTAAAATTAAAAATTTGTTGATTTTTTAAATGTATTTCAAATAAAATATTAGTTTTTGGGACATTAATTTTTCATTTTGGGCAAATAAAATTTATTAATTATATTTACATTTTAGTGAGAATTAGGCTTATAATTTATTAAATTTAGAAATTAAAAATTAAAAAAAAAAATTTTTTTTATAAATTTTTGTTTTTATAATGAAATAAGGCAGATGTTGATAGTTAATAAGAAGGAAATACTGAGTCTAACTAAAATATTTGTTATGAATTTAAATTATAACAGATATAACATAAGTATGACATATAACATTAGTTTTAACATATAACATTAGAAGATTTTAAAGCAAGATTTTAAACTGTTAAGATTAATTTTATAAATTATTAATTAAACTGTTTTATAGTTATTACATTTTATAAATTATTAATTAGGTAAATTAGTATACTGTTAAATTGTTATCAGTTATTACATTTTATAAATTATTAATTATATAAATTACTAAACTGTTATTAGTTATTACATTTTTTAAATTATTAATTAGATAAATTAGTAAACTTTTATCAGTTATTACATTTTATAAATTATTAATTAGATAAATTAGTAAACAGTTATTAATTTTATAAATTATTAATTAGATAAATTAGTAAACTGTTAAACTGCTATCAGTTATTACATTTTATAAATTATTAATTAGATAAATTAGTAAACTGTTAAACTGCTATCAGTTATTACATTTTATAAATTATTAATTATATAAACTATTAAACTGTTATCAGTTATTACATTTTATAAATTATTAAAACTTAGATTAAATAAATTATTAATTAGATAAACTGTTAAACTGTTATCAGTTATATTTTATAAATTATTAATTAGTTTAAAACTGTTAAACTGCTATCAGTTATTATTTTATAAATTATTTTATATTATTTAAACTGTTATCAGTTATTATTTTATAAATTATTAATTAGATAAATTTGCTCTTAAACTGTTAATAGTTATTATTTTTAACAGTTCACCAAATTTCATTGTTTTGTATTATTTTTTAGCTTTCAGAATTGACTGAGAAAATTACATTTTACTAGAGATATAACTAAAAATGCATTCGTAGAAGCGTTGGTTGGGCTCGCATATTTTACTACCCATTTGAAACCAACATTCGATTTCATATAATTCTTCTCGTTTGAGAGATAAAAAAAAGTCAGCGAAGCCTCCATAAATGTTGACGTTTCATTTGCAATAAATTAGTTTAGCTTCATTTCATGTTGAAACTCTAACGACAAAACGGTTTAAATGGCCATTAAAAATATCGGGTTTTCTGAATCTAGATAACATCGTAAAGCTTATCTTCATAAACACATTTAAAAATTTTTTTTTGCAATTTGTATTTGCGTGAGTATTTAAATAAAAAGAGTAAATAAATAAAGTATCAAACACTCTCTTATAATTCGTTAATTCTGATTAATCTCTTAAAATTAGTTCTCAAATAATTATAAAAACTACTATTTTCACAGTTGTTGAAAGTGATATTGCTAGTCAACATGGCGTAATGATTTAGGGTGTCATTAGATATGATAGCAGGTCACCCTGACATGCATCAGAGGCCCATTAAATGGCCGGTGATACGTTGATTAAGGCTGCAGCAAGCTGTGCTGCAATGCATTCAGCAGCTGCAAAGTAATATTTTCCAGCAGGACAACGCTAGACACTACATGGCATTCACCAGCAGATAGGCCTTGTAAAGTGTCTAATTACTTCATTGGTCTGCAATGTCTCCTGATCTCAATGATCGAGCATATCTGTAATGTGTTTGGCCATGGTTTGTCTGCTTTGCACCAACTGGAATCGGGGGGGACAAATTATAGAGAATATTTGAGTGCATATGGGCTTTCATCCATCAGGACATTATCCTCGTGTTAATTGAATCTGTACCTCATACTTACTATTGAACAACCTGCATATGTCATCGCTGTATAAAATTATTTTCTCGTAAATAACATCACTTATTTATATATGTATTTTCTATCTGTGTATCAATTTTCCTCACATTCTGCTAACATTTTTGGTGTCATTATTTCCTATGTCTGACAGTGTATTTCCTTCAAAATTTACATGTTATCCTTTTATTACCACTAATATTTGTCGTCGTATTACCTAACTTTTCTACACGAATGTTTTTTTTTTTTTATTTCACTTAAATAGAAAATAAATAAGATGCAAATAGAAAATAATTATTTTTTAGAAAGGTAACCTAAAAGTAAGATAATGTATTATTCAAAGATAATATTGGTTATTATTTAATCTATATATGTAATAATAATAATCTTTTAATAATATATATATATATATATATATATATTCTTATAAACCTTTTTTATATTAATTCTTTTGAAATGAATTTAATTGTTAAATTCTTCATTACTGTGCTCTAGCATTATAAAATATTTTCATTTAAAATCTGAATTTGATCTCAACTAATTATGAACGTGATTCTTTCGTTTCTGAATGTTTTGAAAGTTATTAATAGAGAGTTTTTGCATGCAGTTTTTTTTATCATGTATTCCGTTATTTTTTTTCTTCCTAGAGCACATGCTGATCGGAAGCATTACACTACTGCTCATGCATATCGAAAACTTTGCACTATTGCTCATGCGATTAGAAAGCGTGTCGGTAATGTTATATATAAAATTAATATAATGGCAAAGTGATGAAACGATGAGAAATTAGACTAATTATGAAAGTGGAAACTTTATTAAAGTTTATAAATTTAATTTAAATATTTTTAGACTAGTCTAGAAATCCTAATTTATTTAGATTTAAAAAGTCGATAACAAACATCAATGAATTAACATCAATCATTTTTATGACAAAAAATTTACTTCCGAAATGACTTGTAATTGATCTATTTGCTTATGAAATATTTTACAAGACACAACTGTATTTTTTCTAATCAGTACTTCAATCAATTTTCCTCGTTTTAATTGAATGTTTCATATTTATGTTTTCGAATTCAATAACAATAATGTCTCGAATGTTTTCGAATGCAATAAGAATATTTAAATACGAACGTAAATATGAATTAAAAATACAAAAAAAAAAAAAATAAAAAATAAAAAATAAATAACAACCATTTAAGAATTCTTCAAATAAAAAAAAATATTTTAATTATTTATTGATAAAGTATGGTAAATTTATCAATTATTACTTACATAACGATAAATTTAAAAATTATGTATGTAAATCTTTATAAAAACATTTTTCTTTTTATTTATTTATATTTATCATTTTATAAAACAAAAATTTAAACTAATTTTTTGCACATTATATATATGAATTGATTTTTTCAAGAAATTAATTCATAAATATATAGATATACAAGTATAATATACAGATGTGTAGGTGTAAATATATAGTTATACATATTATATATGTTCGTTTATAGCAACATATATATAAATATAAACGTAAGAAATGCAGAATTATATATATTAGTTATTGTCGTTTTAGATTTTAGACTAATTTTGATGCACGGGTATTAAATGCCAACCTACAAAAAGTAAGAAGAAAATATTTTATAAATTTTTTGCTCATCATACTGCTTTTTAATTTTTATTTTTTAACTTTCTTTATAAAATTTATTTAATAAATAATAAACTTAGTAATTTAGAAAGAAAAAACATTAATTTACTTCATACTAATCAATTATAAATAATCATAAAATTTCTAAATAATTTTTAAATGCAACATTTAAGTAAGTTATACCTTTTAAATTCTCACAGAATATTAAGTTTAAATTTTCTTTTCTAACATTTTCCTTATGATATTGTGAGTAAAGCCCATGTTAATTATTATATCCAACATGGAGTTTAGACAATGTAAAAATGAATTGCCCTTCAAAATAAAATTCAAATTAAATAACTTCTTTTAAGATAAAAAATCTAATATTTACTTTCGAACAAATTCTTAAAAAGCCACGAAAGATAAAAGAACGAAGAAAAATTATTCCGCAATATTGAACAGGTGCGGAATATTTTTAAAGGAAAATTTAATTAGTTTTCGCGAAATTAATTTAGACAATTTCATGACTACCTTATCTTTATTCTAAAAACTTCCAATTAAGTAATTTTTTTTTTCGAAATTAAGAGGGTAATATTATGAGAGTTTTAAAAAATAGTCATCCATCTTTTTACAGTGTGGGGTTAATATCAAGTTTGGGCTACATTGTATTTGGTAATATAAAGATTTTAAGAACATTATTTAAATCATTTTTTGAAGAATACTCACTCACCTTGAGAAATATACATTTTGATATATGAGTTTTTCTCCTTTTTAAGGGATTTATCTGAATGTGATAAAAATAAGTACTAACTAACAATTTCATTACTATTTGGTCAATTAGGTCATTATAAAAACATTCAAAGTTAATTCATTTTAATGAATTTATATTTTTCAATGGAGATTGTAATTTATTTTGATGAATGGATGTTTTTAATGAATGGATATTTTTCAGATTTTAATTCATTTTAATGAATGGATATTTTTCATTTTTCAATGAATGGATATTTTTCATGAGATTGTAATTCAGTTTAATGAATTTTTATTTTTCATAAGATTGTAATTTATTTTGATGAATGGATATTTTTCATAAGATTGTAATTCATTTTAATGAATTTTTATTTTTCATAAGATTGTAATTCATTTTCAATGAATGGATATTTTTCATAAGATTGTAATACCATGGTTTCAATTTTTATGCATAGCTACAAACGTGCAAAAATTATTTGATATGATAAATCTATGAAAATTTTAAAATTTAGTAACTATATGGATATACTTTTTAAATCAGTAACCTTAAAATGCTTATGTAATTTAATATACGACATTTCTCAGCCTTTACATTAAATAAAATAAAATTATTATTTAAAACTCATATCAGAAGTAAATAGCAGGAAAAGCAATCTCTTTGAGTATTTGATATGTGATTAACAAAAATGTAATAATTCGACAGTCAGTGTTTTTTATTAATGTCATAGTTTCTATTTTTAAGTAATGCGAATACCCAAAATTAGTGAAGTTAGAAATACGCAAAGATTGAATATAAATTATTAAAAACTACATATAGAGAGAAAACTAGACTATATTGTCTTAACGCTTCAATTAAAATGCAAAAATTGAACATAGGCAGATATTTTAACAATGAGATTTAATTCACCATAGTTAAAATAATCAATAAATGATAAGGTTTATTAGTTTATATGAAAACAACTACAATATGATCCATTTCCCCCTAATAAAACCTTTCACATTTAGTCCAAGGGAATGAAACCTTGGATATTCAGTTAAGTTGAAGTCTAATAATATGACAAATCAAGATACCCTATTGAAATTTTCCTAGTAAAATTTTGCTTTACATTGTATGACCTATTTGAAAATTAAGGAAAATATTATAGAGACTAAATTGAGTGAATATTATAATTGAGGTATTGAGTGCATATTATAATGTATTTGAATATTGTAGGGACATTCAACTGACATTTGGTAGTGACATACTCTAGAAATTCTTATAAGAAATGATCACACTAATACATAATTTTCTTTAGTTTTTTTTAACTAATATGATTTTGTATTAGTATTTAACGTTACATGATTTTCGCCTAAAGGTAACTGTAATGCATTTGAAATCAATTTTATTTTATACAATACAATTGATTTCAAATACATTACAATTACCAGTAGGCAAAAAATCATGTAACGTGAAATATTAATATGCAACGTCAAATACTAGTATGTAACGTCCAATACTAGTATGTAACGTCCAATACTAGTATGTAACGTCAAATACTAGTATGAATTTTTTGTAATAATATTTCAATTCTATTTTACTAAAGTATTTGAATATCGAGCGACATTCCAGTGGTATTTGGTAGTGACATATGCTAGGAATACTTTTAAGAAACGATCACACTAATACATAATTTTGCTTAGTTTTTTTTTTAACTAAAGTAATTTTGTATTAGTATTTGACGTTACTTGATGTTTGCATAACGATAATTGTAAACAGTACTGTTCTATGCAAATATCTTTAAATCCATCAACAAAAAATCATTAAAACTCTTCGTCATGCATAAAAATGAACAAAGCTCTTACTGTATATGAAAATTTTAAAGTCCTTTCGGATTTAGACTTGACTTGACTTGGTGCTTTGAAATGCATGCTCGCTGAAGCTGCCTTATATCAATTTATTCTATTGCTTTTTTTTTAAATACAACCGACAAAACAATTTGGCAGAAGTGAAAATGAAACACTTATAGAGAAACTATTCTAAAACTCGAAATTCTAGAAAGCATTGCTTATGATGGCTTAAAAATTCCTTTTAAAAAATACAAGAAACGTTGCTTGTACTTTCTAGCAACCAAAAGAATATAAATAAGAAGATTAAATTTGAAAACAAAAGAAATAGATAAAACTACAGATCATAACCTACAGATCTACAGCTAAACGACGATTAGAATATATGAAGTACAACTTTTACGTGAACTAAAAAAGAAAAAAAGAAATAATAACACCAGAAAGAATCAATATTTAGGAATTTTAGTATATTAACAAATGCGTTTGTGAAACTTATACTACAGTTATGAAATGAAAAACTGTAAAAGTGATTAAGAATTTAATTTGTGTGCTTAATTTAGGAGTAATTATCTTCGAAAGAGATATGAGCCTTATATGTATTTTCTGTCTAAACGTAGAAAATAATTAAAACGTTTGCAAGATTAGGTTCATTTGTATACATGTAACCTTTCATTAATTTTGAGATCATTTGTCATTTGAAGGTCGTTTATATTACATTTACATATTTAATAGGGTAATGTTCCTTTTCTTTGAGAAAATCAATATCTTGCTTTTGCAAAAATATCTTTTTTTGCCGGCTTAAAAATATAAATAGATAATAATGATGGAAATTGGAATATTTAATTTGCGGTTGAACAGAATGATTCATTAATCTTTCAGATGCATATTTTTCATTATAAAAATTCCATTTTGTTGCGCATTTAGGAAAATGGAAGAATTTATATAGAAATGCACAAAATTAAAAATTTTTAATAATTGAAAACTTTTCAATAAGAAAATGTTCGAATTTCAACATATGGCTAATTAGAAAAATGTATTTGTACCAAACATTAGTTTTCTTTCTTATAAAATGCAAAATTCTTTATTTCTTGCATAAGGCTCGTCATTTTAGATCATTTCATAAATTTAATGATAATTAGTCATAAATTATAATACAGAAAAATGTAATATAAATTACCTCGAAAATTTCAATGTAAATTATCATAAATCATTTTTATTAATCTGTAAGCCACCTAATATCATCAAAATAATATAAAACAAAAATATTTTCTTAAAAATTAAACATTTAGATAAAGGTTTTCAAATGTGGATTTCAAACAGATCTCAAGGGATTTTAAATAGCAGCAATGTGATAGAGATAAAAATAGAGACTATTTTTAAAAAAGTAAAATTCTTTCGAAATAAAAATAGGCAATATGAAATGACAAGTGCATCTGTGGTAATCCAAAAAGAAAAAAAATCAGCTTTCAGAATTCTTAGTAAAATTTGTTTACATGTTTCATGCATCTGTCATTCCATCCCAAATTATACCACTACTCGAGATATATTATTCCAGGGTTCTTTTATGAATAATAACATCTCTAATTTTCTTTTTAAAAAATACTAATTAAACTATTAAAGACATTATAATAAATTAAATTATTAATGTCATTATTATAAATTAAATCATTAATGTCATTAATATAAATTAAATTATTAATGTCATCCGTTCTAAATTATACCACTGTTCAGTCAAGATATATCATTCGAGAATTATTTTATGAATAATAATGCATAATTTTCAGTAGAAAATAAAATTATATAATTTTTTTTGTTTCTTATTAACCGTTCTAAAGATATAAAAGTAATTCATTTTTGTATAATGTTCATTTTTTTTTGTGTAAAATCGGTATGCTACATGTACCATTTATGCATCCCACGAATAGCTCTCCAAAAGATGATAAGAGGAGGACAGTGCTTTCCGGGAGGACTTTTAGGGGTAACTGTTACGCAAATACGTGTTGGATGGGATGAAAGCAAAAAAATCCCGACAATCAGACTGATTATTGAATCATATTATATTACACACCATAATAACCACACACGAGTCTCTCCCTTTCTGAAGCAATATATATATATATATATAACATGAACATGAACATGAACATTTTGTAAAACAGTTATTTTTTTCTTCAAATCTTACAACAAACGATTTTCTATTTCTGAGGAGGAAAAAACAAAAAGTACATAATCGGCAATCGACATAGCAACATCGATCTGCTGGGTTGAGGAATCTTCCTTTATTTTAGTTTTTATCTTTATAGAATGGCTAAACTAATGAATACTATCAATCCATAAATTTGTTTTATTAATCTATGGTAGTGATCTCCACAGTTTTTTGATAGCGCAGACTAAGATGAAAGTAATTAAAAGTTGATCCCCTTATTTTTATATTTTTACACACACGCATATATATATAATATATATATATATCAAGAAATGTATGAAAAATAATCCATGATATTACCTTTATCTCCTATTACACCACTCTGTTTGAATCCATCCAACTATGCTACCTGCTAATTTTCTACACGATTGGTGGGAAAAATGTACATTTAAATTAAATTAGAAATTTGCATTTTTAAATTTATATGTATATATATACATATATATATATATATATATATATATAATATATATACACAATAAGTTTCCGTTGGTGAACTTTTTCTGGTAAAAATATATGTCATTTATTTAATTTATTTTTAATATTTCATTTGATTTATTTAAATCGATACTAGGATAGGTTTTAAATCCCCAGGCGGCCATCGTTAAACTACTATGATGCTTCGTTATAAAATAACTGTTTTAATAATGGACAGGTATTTTATAAAAAAATACTATTTATACAACTACTTTTTAAGGTTATACAGAAAGTGGCAGTTTGATGAGAGCAACTGTACACTTAAAATTTAATGAATAAAAAGTCATTATATTTTATTTAAAATAGTAAGACTTGCATTTTGTTTCATGAAATAAGAAAAATATTTTTAATAATATTAAACCGAAATGATAAAAACTGTTTTTAATTATATAACGACTAAGAAACATTATAAGGTGAAATGAAAATGACGTAGTTAATTTAATTTTTTGCCCAATGTTTTATTCATTTATTAAAAGTATTCATCTATTTTGCTTGAAAGCAATTTTATACATGTATGGAGTAAAAATAAAACGAATGTGCATGATTTTGTTACGAAACTAGACTTCATATGAAAATATACCCAAATAATTACAACTAAATATACAATTAAAATTATTTTATAATTTTAGTACTTTCTTTCATAAATTCCTGAACACTTAAAGGTTAGGCTTCTGGCTTGAATAATGGACTTTCGTCCTCAATAGAAAAGAAAGTTAAATGAAATATGTGAAAAGGCGCAAGTGTTAACATTTTAAAAATATTCAGAAACTGAAGGTGAAATACATTTCCTTCAGTTATATTACAATTACATTTACATTACATTACGTTACATTACAATTACATTTTACATTACATTACGTTACATTTACATTACATTTAACATTACAATTACATTTACATTGCATTACGTAACATTACAAT
Organism: Caerostris extrusa; assembly: GCA_021605095.1. Taxonomy (NCBI): domain Eukaryota; kingdom Metazoa; phylum Arthropoda; class Arachnida; order Araneae; family Araneidae; genus Caerostris; species Caerostris extrusa. Next base: position 5,291 of record BPLR01019458.1, on the reverse strand, counting down.
TACATTTACATTACATTACGTTACATTACAATTACATTTACATTACATTACGTTACGTAACATTACAATTACATTTACATTACATTACAATTACATTTACATTACATTACAATTACATTTACATTACATTACATTACATTACAATTACATTTACATTACATTACAATTACATTTTATATTACATTTACGTTACATTACAATTACATTTTTGCATTACATTATGTTACATTACATTTACAATGAATTTTATTTTTATAATTTTATTTTATAATTTCTTTCATAAATTCTGAATACTTAAAGGTTAGGCTTCTGGGTTGAATAATGGACTTTCGTCCTCAATAGAAAAGAAAGTTAAATGAAATATGTGAAAGGGCGCAAGTGTTAACATTTTAAAAATATTCAGAAACTGAAGGTGAAATACATTTCCATTCAAACCTAGAATCAGTTCACTGAAAGAAATGCGAAAAACTGTAAATCTTTCACTTTTTGGGACTATTCAGAAACCCTTTTCAGTGAGTATCGAAGCATTCTAAATGGCTTGCTCTTTTTAGTAAGGTGCTACGAAAGATGGCTGGAAAAAAAAAGTAAATGACGTGCTTACATTCCAGCTTTTTCAGACTTTAAACAAACGTCTAAGCGAATGATTTGTTTTCAAATGAAAAAAATAGGGGAACATTACAGGAAAAATAGAAGCAGAAAATCGAAGCTGAAACTGGAAAAGTATTCACATTTCGATCCGAGTTAGTCCATTTGCAAAAGAGAAGTTGAGAGAAAATTAAGAATTGTGGTCTGTTATCAGTATTTATAAGTTATTTTAAAATATTTAGGTTAAAAGTCTATTTTTTAAATGTTTTTCACTAAATCTTGAGTTCCTCTTAGTGTATACCACCATTATTGTTCTGATAGTTAGGGAGATTTGGTTTGGTATGCCGCTCTACGGTCATTTTCTGCACACTTTTTGGGCTAAATAGACCGGTACTTACAGTTTAACGTGGATTCCGAACCCCTAACAAACATCCATGCCCCCGCTAGGATTCGAACCTGTTAATCCGAGTTAGGGGAAGAAACAAGACATACAGAAAGGATTTATGAACTTGACCGCCTTGCATTTCGAAATTGTGAGGAATTAAATCCTGTAAAATCTAACCAGGCTGTCTAAGTCGATGCAAGACAAATCGTAACATTTGGCACTGAGTCTTCTTGTTCATAAAAAGCTCTTTGTATGATTTCAATACGTAACTTTAATAAAAATTGAAGTATGTGTGATTTGTTTGATATGTCTACGCTGCTACGCACGCTACTTCTGAGGATTTCTGATATTGAGCTCTGAATCTCGAGTTCTTCTTAGATTGTACCACCATTATTGATTTGATAGTTTGGAAAGAAGCAATTCATAAAGGAAGTATTTCTGATCTTGATTGCCTTGCATTTGGAAATTGTGCGGAATTAAATCCACTAAACTCTAACCAGGCTGTCTAATTCGATGCAAGACAATTCATAACATTTGGCACTCAGTCTGCTTGTTCATAAAATCTCTTTTGTATGATTTCAATGAATACCTTTAATAAAAAATTGAATTCTGTGTGACTTGTTTGCTATGTCTACGCTGCTAGACACTCTACTTCTGAGAATTTATGATCTTGACTGCCTTACATTTGGAAATTGCACGGAATTAAATTTTGCAAACTTCAACCAAGCTGTCTAAGTAGATGCAAGACAATTCGTAACAATTATCACTGAGACTGCGTGTTCATAAAGGCTCTTTGCATGATTTCAATGCATGCCTTTAATAAAAATTGAATTCTGTTTGTTTTGTTTGCTATGTCTACGCTGCTATGATTTAAATGACGTTGCTACTCATGCTACTTGTGAGGGGCGAATCTTGGTACACAAAGTATTTATATTCAAATCATTAGTTTCATATTTAAATAATGTTTCAATTATTTTAACCTTAAGGGATTTATCTAATTTAAATTTAAAGCTTGAATTAATGTAATTTATATTATCAAATGATAAACTTAACTCAATATAAACGCTCATAATATTTAATAATCCATAAAATAAATATAAAAAGCATATTAAAATAGAATAAAAAATTAATCTTATAAAAGTTCTACTGAATTAAAGAAAAACCTTCACCAAATTTTAAATAATAACACAAGAAAGTAATTTATATGCTAAAGTAATCGTACGACCAGCTAATACTTTTAACTAATTAAATGCTTGTTAGATTTATGAAATATTTCAAATAATGACAATCTTTTTTTTTTTAATCTGCATTATTTCTTTTAAACTTATCAATGACATAACAATAAAACAATGATAAAACTATGAATGATGGGGGATGTAGTTTTTTAATCTATTAAATTGGAATTTTTAAATATTTTATTAAAATATATAAAATGGATGTCCATATCCCTGAAAATTCACTTGTGTAATTTTTGAAGTATTAATTTTTTTTTTTTAATTAAAATTAAAAAAAAAAAATTATTTAAAAAATTTTTAATTAAAATATTTTTTAATTTAAAATCCTTTTGTAATTTATGATGATTTACATGAATGTCTAGGATGAATCATATTTTTAATAATTTATTCTACATTATTATAAATAATTTTAATTAAACAGAAAAACAGCTATTTTTCTGTTTAATTATTTTTTAAAGTTTTTTTCTGTTTTAGTTATTTTTAAGTAATTAAATATTTACTAGCATTTAATTAGTTAAAATAATAGCTGCTTCTTATGATTAGTTTGGTATATGAAAATTACCTTCTTCTGTTATTAATTAAAATTTAATGAAGGTTTTTCATTAATTCAGTAGGACTCTTATGATATTATAAAAAAAAAAAGAAATTATTTAAATTAAGCATTAGAACAAGTTAAAATATACAACAAATTATATAAATTAAAAATTAAAGAACAACTTTAAAACAATGCCCATCGTATAAAACTAATTTACATATTCTGCATTATTTAGAAAATTTTAAAAATATTAAACACCATATAAAATGAATTATTTATTTAAATATTCGTTATTTTAATTAATATAATTGAAATATTGGTTTTGTACTCCATTTTCTTAACTATATTCAAGGTGAATTCAATTAATTTCATTGGCTTTAATTTAATTTATTCAAAACATGCAATATGGTGGAAAGTTTTACCATTTATAATACATCAACTGAAAAAGTGTGATATGAAATTCTACAATGTTAGTCTTCATAAATATGAGCAGATTTCATACACATCATTATGGTTAGAAAAACATAGAGTTTAGTAAAAAAACACCTTCTTACATCCAGATAGAATAGTAATAAACAAGCTTCGTACAAAAAAATGAAAAATATCTAGAAAGATGAAGAGGAAATTCTTAATTGAATATTTAACTTCTTAATCAGTTAAACATGTAACAGAACTTTTTAAGAATTTAATTTCTTAAATAACAGTTTCTGCTAAAGAAATCTTTATTCCAAATTCTTCTTCAAAAAATTCCAGTTTAAGTGAAAACTTTTTAAAGTGTAAAATTGAACAACATTGAAAAGCACTTTAAACAGAGACATAAAAAATACTGTAAATAATTTAACATCTAAATACTTTAGCTAGTTTCTTGAATAAATGACTTGACTAACACTATTTTAAAATCTTAGACGAAAATGGGAGAGATAACTTGTTCTCAAATGAGCCAAAAGGTTTTTCAAATACTTAAGAAAAAAATTTGCCTCATTACAAGCTAAATGTTTTTAAAATTCTAATAAATGAATTAGTTCTTACTGGAAAGAAATTCATTTCATGTTCATTTTAAACAAAATGTAACTGACTTAAATGCAATGTTCTTCAAGAGTTTTATTTAAAGATAGTAGCATAAGCATATAAGAAATACTTCATTTAAAAATAAATTTTGAAAAAAATATACCTGAATAGCATATTACTTGAATAACAACGTAAAAAGATAGGGTTTTCTAAATATTTTCAAAGCAATTTATATTATTTACAAATTTTACTATCATTTCTATTATTATTATATAAACTGAATACCATCTGGTTTAAATACTTATGCACTAAATCTTACATTTTACAGTATATGATTTAATAAATATCTAAATTTACCAAATCTGCGCTTTGAACATTATTATCTCAAAGGGTTCAATAAAAAGTTTTTATCTGCAATCGCACCAATAGCCTTAGGGGAAATCAATGTTATATGAAAAATTGAAGTTTTAATATTGTACATTTATGCAATGATTTCTAAAATAATTTTAACGACAATTTCTTGTTTTTAAGTTATTATAGCCCTATCAGACCAGAAATTTTTTTATATTAAATGTTATTATTTTTTAATTTTTTAGTAGACATTGACTCCAATGATACTAAAAAAATAATTAAAATAATCTAACTCCCTCCCTGAAGCATGGGGGTGGGGTACCAGCACGATCATGCCTTTCCATGAAAAAAATGTCAAATGCCTCACCCTTACGATCTTACGTACTCGGTTTTAAAGGAGCTGGAAAGTGTTGTCAATAATTATTTGGCCTACTTTTGAATCCCTATGATTGTTAAAGCTTTTGATCTAAGTTCAAAAGAAATTAAATGTAAAATTTTTGATAATTTCTCGTGCAAAAAAAAAATTAATAAATTAGTTTGAATCAATCCAATATTTAACATAATGCTGTCACAATCTGTTAGGTTAAAAGCCCAGTTACAGGAGCTAGTTAGTACTCTAATAACAGAATAAATAGTGAATACTTTAACAAGTAACATGTTGAACATTATCCAGTTTCATAAAAATACTAGTTGTAACCTGAGAGCCAAATTACCATTACATGACTACCATAATATTAATCTTTAATCATAAACAATAAAAGAAAAATTAGTTAAATTAAATTAAATTAAATATTACAACAAATGTCCATTTAGTATAAATATATGCTGTAATTCAAATATTCTAAATTTTAATTAATCGCTTATAAAAACTTTTTATTATTGTGTAGTAATATCTCACATCACCATGATATAAAGTTTTTTTCGTATGCCAATCTTTTGACTGGTGGTCTTGTATTAAAATTTGCATTAACGAAAGTTTGTATTAAGCATTTGACAAATGATAATTTTACCATGATTATTCATTACGTATGGCTAGTGGAAAGTTCTGATAAGGATAAACTCTTTCCCATAAATAGTCTTCCTGAAGTTCTCCCAGCATGCAATTCATCTGCTGCAGAGAGCTGGCGTGTGATGAGAGGAGAGGTGAGGGACCGGTGATGATGACTGTCGGGCGATCAATAACTCAGCCCGG
>BPLR01019457.1:0-15149 GCA_021605095.1 Caerostris extrusa | reverse complement strand
TAAATGAAATGAAGAAAAAACCCATAAGCCGCTCATTTCATACTTGCTGACTCCACTTGACTTTCGATTTTTACGTTGTAGAGTTCTCGGAGTTTTGCTTTTTTTTTTTTTTTTGTTACACCCTGTTTTTGTATATTTTGTACAAACATGTGATATCCATGTACCGATACAGTTCCAGCCTAATTTCATCCTTTTGATATTTATACTTGTCTAATGATTTTCAATTACTTCCGAATCTTGAAGCATTTTTTTCGAAAAATATATATTTTCTTTAATTTTTTGAGCGAGTGTATGTGAAGTCCTTAAAGATTGTGTATTGCGGATGTTATTATGGTTTTGTTATAAATGTAATTTTCTTTTCTGCACATATGAAAATTTACGAATACCGAATACTATTTTGTTAAAAAAAATCATCGTATTTCTAATTTATTCCTTGTCATTTCTCTATTTTTGTATTGATACGCCCTATATATATATATATATATATATACAGGTTTGGCCCTATATATATATATATATATATATATATATATATATATATATATATATATATATATATATATATATATATATATACAGGTTTCCAAAAGTTGAGCAACAAATTGAAAAGTCACGATAAATCACTGAAGATTAATATCAAAAATATCAATCTGATCAGAATTACAATCAAAAATATTTTATTTATTGGTTCCATTTCAAAGCTGTTAATTAAATGCAACAGGAATTAATGACAAATATCTCTTTTCAATAAAAACATAATTACTGTATATTTCCTCGATTAAAACTAAAGATTTTTGAACCCTATTAACTCGTGAACAATTTGGGGCGATCGTTTTGGACTTTCATGTGGTTATCTTAACAGTAGTGCCTAGATCACCTCATTTCAAGTTTGCGATAAAGCCCCATTTATTAGTGGTTCAGTGAATTTTATTGTGACTATCGTTAGCTTACGGATGATTTAAAAATAGGTCATTTTCAAAACCAGTTGTTGTACCAGTAAACATCATTGCTGTGCACGACCTGATATTGCAGTATCATCATGTGTCATACCTTGTGATTTGAGGGCGTCTTTGAGCATAAGTGTGGTGAGCATATAAAAATTTATATGAACATTTAGATAAATTTTGCATTTTTTATTTTTAATTTTTCCGTATAATTCGCAACCGCTCAAAACATATTCGTGTTGATTGTTACAAGGAAATGCTTTAGAAAAAATCATGGTGCATCAAAATCTGTGTACAATATTTACGCATAGTGAATATTCTTGAATGTATGACTATTACCCCGAAAATAAAAAACAATAGATACAAGGAACTTCCACATTAAGCCAAACTCCACGACAGCAACAACTTTTCAGAAGCAGATGGTAGCCTGTTTTTAGTAGAATAAATTTATATGTGGCTACAATATCTCTAGAGAAACGTAACAATAAATTCTACATCGTATATAAACGTTTGTTTGTCAGAAGACTTTGGAGAAATAAAAAAATAAATAAAACCGGCAACGTAGGATTATTCTTCGTCATGACAACATAAGATCTCATACCTATATCGACTCAAGCAATTCAATATTTGACCAGTCAAAACATCGAACAGCTTGGCACCTCAACGATTTCTTTTGTTCTCGTGCTGGAAGAAAAACTATTTTGTCATCATAATTAGTTTATTATTCCGGTACATAAATTCAACCTTTTGCATCATTGATTGTATAAAAGAATGATAGTTTCAAATAGATTTACTATAGTCATAATTATCGCTATTGGCATCTGGAGTTTTACATCATTACGATTTGATTGGAAACTGTGCCATCCGTTTTATCGGCTTGACAATATTTCCACCCTCATAGATTTGAATGTTACAGGTTTCTTTTACTTCGGCTTATATACTTGTTTTGTTAAATTTCTACGAAAACAAGCATTCTCGTCAATTTTTTTATCTTAATAAAATGAGTGGTTTGTATTTGAAAATTGTTTTTTTTTTTTGTTTGTTTTATAAATAAACTCTCTGCGTTTAAGAAGCATTCGGTTTTAACTTTTAATTTCACAGAAATCTCCTCTTATAGAAACATGTGACCTCATATGGGTTTTAGTAGTTTCGTGTTTAAAAAAGAAACGCCTTTCTTCGAAATCATAAAGCAATTATTAGTAACTTTGAAAGTCTTACTAACTAAAATTTATATTCATCAATGGATTTAATTTTTTTGTAGTAATGCCCCCCCGGCTTTAACAGTCTACAAATTGAAAAACTCTACCCTTTGTAATAATCAAATGTGATGCCTTATTCAAAAATGTATAGAAATAAGTTGTAGAGAAATTAATTGCAATGGGACCTGATGGCCAAGTGACTAACTCTGGTCTGAGTGTCTGGCGCTCGATGCCCCAACTTTCGGGTTCGAGTCCCGGAAGTGACGTGGGTCTTTGTAGATCTTATTGTCATATTAGACTGTAGATCAGGGTATAATAAGACTGTAGAATGTTTGGGCGCAAGGCTGTCAATCCTATTTCTTAAAAAGAAAACACCTGATGTTTCAGAATCTGCCAGTAGGCACCCTTGTCCCACTATGGGACTGTTGCACCAAGTGAAAAAAAAAATTAATTGTAATGATTTATCTGAAAAGTTCGTAATCTATTCGGAAAGTTCTGACAGAAAATTTGAACACAAGTCATTTTAAATTTTGACAAAACAATTATTAAATTATATAGGTGCCAATCTGTTCCATAGCCTTTTTCTATTTTTAAAGCAACTTCAGAATTCTGTCTTTCCGAACCCTTTCAGGTTTCTTTCTATTTATCTTCGCCTCTCCAAATATCCCGGATTAGAGAACTGTTCTCCCCTTTTGAAGAATCTGATTTCCCTTCAGACATTTTCGCTGATCTTTTGATAAAATTAAACATTCCACCTTCCTTTTTTAATTCCCACCTCAACTCAACTGAAATTTCAGGTGTTTTGGAAAAAATATAATTTTTTATCGCAACCAGAGAGTTGGTTTCTTCTGTTAAGTGAATTTTGTAATGATCGAAATAGGCAGAAATCATGGAATGCGAGATCTGAAGAATATGGTTAATGGGGTAGAATATATCAAACGAGTTCCAACAGCTTTTGTCGAGTTTTTCAAAGTCACATGAGGCCACGCATTATCTTGATGAGACACGACGCCCTTTCCATTCGCTATTTCTGAACGTTTTTGTTCAATTGCTGTCGTGAATAGGTATAAATGAGAGCAATACTTTTATGGATTTATCATTTCGTTGTTTGCTGAACCAGCTCATCAGGTTGGATTCCTTTATAATTACACCAAACGCAGAACATGACCTTCTTATGATGAAGAATGGGTTGGCTAATTGGTTCATTCTACTTTCCTTAATATTCTTTTCGCTTAACATTATCCCATTACTACTTGCTTCTCAAAAATTGCATCTCTTCGTTTTGTTTGTAGAGCAAGTCGCAAATAAAAATGCGAATCATAAGAAATTTCGCGGTTTAATTGAGGAGTCCATACATCAAAACGGTTTGTGTAGCCAAACTTCGCAAAATGTGCGTGGAAAGAGGATTTTGATAGTTTTAACTTTTGCTAATTCACGTGCCGTATAGGGGGGAATCTCGATAAGTTATTTAATCTGATTTCCATCTGTGGTGGAGGGACCCTGGCCATTATTTATCTTCAAGTTTGAAATCACTACTTTTAAACTCAGAAAACCACTTCCACAGTTCTTGCAGCTACAGCATCTTTGATATAAACAGCGCATATATTGTTTACCACTTGAGGACATTTTTGCCTTTCCGACAAAATAAAAGCGTTAAATGCCTATAATGAACTTTGTTTGTTTCCATATTCAAAGACGTATACAACTGACAAAAATTAACGTATCATGATTTAGCCTTTTTCGAAATATGGGTGATGTATCGTCTTATAGAATATGCAAGCATATCATTTGTTTTCAATTATTTTAACATATTAAGATCTGCCCTTATAACACCTACCAAAAATCGGCACAAACTTTCCAGACGACCCAATAAAAAGCATCTCTCAAAGTTATTTACCAGAAATTGAGCTGTTAGCAAAGTTGGCAATAACTGAGGATATATAAGTGTTAAAATAAAAGCATAACGTATCCTCCTGCTTTAAAAAAAAAAATACTATTTAATAATGTTTTCATTTAAAGAATAGAAGCAGAAGCTGCCCCCTCCCTTTTTTCCTCCTTCCATGAGGGGATACTACAACAGCAACAACAACTAATTAAATATTTAATTAAATAAGGACAACTTGAAATAATTCATATTTTAGTAGTTATAACTAATAATTAATTATAATAATTGTCACTCAAATTTTATAGAGATGAAAATGAATGAAGCAAAAGCTATCGTAAAAACTGAATTATTTTAGATAGAAGAATGGGGTAACATAACTGATATTTTTTATCTTACAACTTTGTAATACATAAAATCACATTTGATAACTTCAGTCTTAATTCAAAATATAATAGGTCAGTATATTCTAGACCTATTATATTTTTGCGTTTCAGTAATGCTGTAATTTCGACAGCGTTTAAATTATTTTATTCATGCATTAATTATTTTTAGCATTAAAAAATTTCATTCATGAAAATGAAGTATTATTGTTACAAGTAAATTGACTTCATTATAGTCTTTGATAGATTAGGTGAATTGTAAAATCCCCCTTCCCTTAATAAACAAAAAATGCTTTTTTTATTAAATTATCAAGGAAAAAATTGCAGCAACATAACAATAAATATATAATCAATGACAGGAATTTTAGAAATGAAAATCGTAACATGCATTTCTATTAAAATTGAATTTTTGTAAGTTTTATGATAGAAATTATAAATATTTTATAATTCAAAATTTACCTTTTTCAAGTTTATCAGATCAGTTTGAAAAACTGATCTGATAAACTTTGATTAAAGTAGAAAAATAATACTGTATTTATACTAATGAAAATTAATTCACATACAAATGTACTACTTTTTATAATGTAACAAACACATTGATTATCTGTTTTTAAATATGAATTAAATTATTTATGAAGTTATAAATATTTACAATTACACTTAGATCTAGTTTGATGTTATCATCCAGATTTATCAGGTCATATTATAAATTATCAAACTAAATATATACATATGTTATATATAAAACTATTCAATTGAAGTACCAAAATTAATTAATGAATAATTTTTATTCAATTGAGAAGCACCAAATTATTTGTTAAAACGAAAACAGATTTATCACTAAAAAAAAAAAAACAATTCATATATATATAATTTTGTAATGCATAATTCCAAATAAATACGTGTACTTTTTTGTAATTTCTTTCTAAAAATATTGAAAGCCATATATTCTGCTCTTACAATTGTTAAACTGCTGCTTTATGGGTATAATTGCTGCTTTATGGGGTCATTATTATGATTTTATTTATTTAAACGAAAAACTCATAGGAATATTGCAAAAACGATGATTGAACGAACGATGCATAGGAATATTTTGATAAAAAGAATATCACTATTTAAAATGGGGCATGTTTTAGTAATTATATGATTACCTGTGGTTCCTGAAAAGATAATCCCGAGCAGAAGCACAGGTATCACACTTTTCATGTTGCTTTTTACTTAAAAATAAAACTCTTGATTGACTTCAATGGGCGTATTTATAAAACATTTTTCTTAAATACTATAATCACGATTTAAGCTTAAGTATACATTTTTTTTTTTTTGTTCTCTGTTCACCTGAATCGATTACAGTTCTGCTCATGGTTCTCGTATTAAACTGAAATTGCAAGCCATCAACATTTTATTTAAAACCACATAGAGATTGAAATCGCAAAATTTCTTTATACCTGTCACCAGTCATGATAACATAAAATTCATCTCCTGATCAGTTTTGAATTTATTGCGCGTTTGTCTCTTCTTAAGATTTATTGAAAAAAAATTTCAAAAATCTAAAATACGAAAATATTTATACATTCGGTTTACAATAAATTTAAAGCGTCTAATTTAAGGTATAGAAACATTAGTTTTATGTTCATTAAAATTCAAAAGAAATATTGTAGCACAAATATGTTGCTCTAATAACAGCAACATATAAAGTCTTGTTTAAGTTTTTTTCTTTTATGATACTCGCAAGGGAATATTCCGTCACGACTAGCAGGTACTTTTGAAATAAACGTTCTAAACCAAACTCGGACATCAAAGAAACAATACTAACCCAGTTAAACATCTTTAATTAAAATTTATACGAAAAATAACCAAATGAATTTTGAATAGGATATTTAGTGCAATTTTAAAACAAATAGCAAAACCTTAAAATTATTCCTTGTAACGAGAAATAATTGCATAAAACAAAATAAAACCAAAAATAAGGCAAAATTCGGTCATATTTTTCCTTCAATCAATACGAGGCTTCATCTGTTAACGTTATGAGCATTTAAAATTTTCTTGCAGTGGTAAAGATTAAAAAAAAAAAAAAAAAAAAAAAAAAAAAAAAAAACATGCTCGAACTAAGAGTCCTATTGGTCCTACATATTCTACTCGTCCCATATAACTACTGGTCCCACGTATTCTAAATGTAATGCGGAATACAAGTGTGTTAATGGCCAGTAACAGCATCTATCTAATTCTAAAAGCTGTTCCCCGTGGCAGCTAGAAAAAAATATTTAAGAAATCAATGTTACGGGAAACTTTCTTTACGCTAAAGTACGGGAAATTACAGTTCAAACCACTTCTTCCTATGCTGAAATAACCACGAAAAAAAAATAAATGAAATCAAAAATAATTAATTAATAACTGAAATTTTCCTCACAAATTTCAACTTATTATGTGTGAACATTGGAGAGCGGCTGAATAAACTCAGGAATATGCAATGTTTAATAATGAACGAAGATATATGAAGCAATTGGTTGGAATACTACAAGAAGGGCCAAATTCAATTAGTCATATGAATATAGCAATGTTGAATAGATCAAGAACTTCATGAAGAATGAATAGTTCAAGAATCTCTAAAGAATATACAAAAGTAAGATAAATGTCGTCGTAAATTAAGAATGAAGTATTTCTAATTGTATAAAAAGCACTACAACATTCAATAGTCAAAAGGATACATCAAAGTTTGAAAATTCAAGGCATAAATGAAGAATGAAGTATTCCAAATTATACAAGAAACGTTATCGCACACAATACCCAAAAGAATATATCAAAGTTTGAATATTCTAGGCATAAATGGAGAAGGAAGTATTCCCAATTCTACAAGAAACTTTGTCACATTCAATAGCCTAAAGAATATATCAAAGTGTGAAAATTCTAGGCATAAAGGAAGAATGAAGTATTCCAAATACAATGAGAAGCTCTATACAGCTCAGTAGGCATGGGAAGGGGCAAAGGTGATAAATATGAAAAATGAATTGATCAACACACTACAGTACTTATATCCATTGGTTATACAAATGTTTAAAATCCCAAGCCAAATCATGAAAAGCGCTTCACAAACCATACTACAAAACACTTCAAGTAAAAGCTAAATTCTCCAGAAAATTCCTGAGGATTAACCTGATTCATGAATCATTTCAAGAGTTAAGGGGCCCATTTTTCCGCCAAAATTTGCAAATTTGGAACATTACTTTTATTTGGATTGCGCCACGAACCCCTAATGAGGACAACATCATGTTCACACATAATAAAATATCTGCAAACCATTCAATAGCACAACTTAAATGTCCATTTGCATAATGACCGACACCCTATAACATGATTAGTTATTCCACAGCTCCAAAAATTTAAACTAAATCTCTATACGATAGTTCTGGTGTATCTGTTAATTTAATATCTGCTCCATTTGCATCGTCGTTGGTTATCACCAGAATTATTTGGTCCTCGGAAGTCAACTCTATTCAAAAAGTCAGCATAATTTCAAAAGACACACCCATAAAAAATAAAGCACTTAATAACATAAAATTTAAAGGACACAATACTAAATACGAAAAGATTTCAAGACACCTTCTTCACCATCTGAAATATCGCCATAATTAGAACCCACACCAATATCAATAGATAGTGAAAATAACCAAACTAATAGACTATAATAAGAAAATAACCAAACGTAGACACAAGCTTGAGAACAGCCAGACAAAATTTTTTAAAACTATTTTTAATATTGCTATCAAATTCGTATTGAGTTATATATATACTACTGTGTTCAAAAAGTAAGACCAATTTTCAATTTAAAATTCCCGGGGTTTCTGGAATTTAAATTTTTTTTAGGTTGCTGGCACTGTCCTTGACCTCTGTGTGAAATTTTACGTCAAAATATTCATTAGCGTTTGAGTTTACGCTTGGCTTTGTGAGACGCTAAAACTGATTCCGGCGATTTTTGAAATGTCTGAATTAATTGAGCAAAGAACTTGCATTAAATTTTGTTCCGCGGAAACATAAAAAATGTTGCATAAGGCATTCGGTGAGCATTCCTATATCGGAAAGAAATATTTAGAAGTGGTATAAACAGTTCAAAGAAGGTAGAGAACGCGTTGAAGACGAAGAGCCCTCTGGTCGACCATCAACCTCAACCGACGAACCTCACGTCCAAAAAATTAACGATTTGGTGCTTGCAAATCATCGATTTACAATTAGAGACTTTGCTGATGATGTTGGAATTTCAAAAGGATCGGTCAATTCCATTTTGGACCTCAAACGCGTCAAATCTCGATTGGTACAGAAAACACTGAATGCGTCAGCTCACACTGCATTGATTCTTCGTGGCGTTTTCGCCAAAAATGAAACCTATATCGTTCCACAACCACCGTATTCACACCGTGCGACTTCTGGCTATTCCCTTAACACAAAAGACCACTCCTGGGACACCGTTTTGAGTCGATTGAAGAGATTCAACGAGAATCGCCGCGCGCTTTGAAAGCCAAACCTGCCGATGTCTTTTTAGCATGTATTGTGAATTGGAAAATAGTTGGCATAAGTGCATTGTGTACGAGGGGGGATTACTTTGAAGACGATGAAATAAATTTGGGAGAATAATAAATAAAGAGTTTTAAAAAATAATAATTTGGTCTTACTTTTTGGGCAGTAATATATATATATATATATGTACATATATAGGTTTCCCGTTTCCGCCAATCAAATTGAACCCTCTCAAAATTAAGATTTTATTTATATGTTACATAAGTATGTTCATGAAAACTGAATAAATATATATATATATATATATATATATCAGTAAGAAAACAACACATTTAGTTCTTTTTTTTCTAATTTTGAAACATTACTATCTATTTATACATTTTCTATTTATACATCTATCTATTATACATATGCTTCTTCAATAGAAGCTTCAAGTACTGATGCATCCTCAACTTCGATATAGTTTCCACCGCAGTGAAAATTAAATTTCATATTAATCGTCGTTTCTATAGATCTCTTCCTTTCTGATTTTGATAAACGTAATCTTTTGTAAATTACACTGATAGTAAATGATTACATTTTAATATTTGATTTTGTTTTTAAGTTCATTGCTGACGGAACGTTTTAATCGAATTAAGCCATATGATTTTAGATATCAATTGCTTACATTTTCATTTTATTGTTTTTTAAACGGTAAATGATGATGAAATCTCATTTCGCGCGTAATATTTTATGATCAAGGGAAATGCTTCATCTAGAAGCACATAAATTGTAGTCTTTTAAATTGAATCCTTGTTGATGTATTAGAAAAGAGACTTCGTTTTCTTTTCTTTTTAAAATTTATTTTCTCGACTTTTCCTTATATTTTTAAGATACTTTTCAAAACAAAATACATTATTTTGAAAAATTTTTTAATCTAGAAGCTCAGTCAGATATGGATTTTATACTTAATATTTACTACTTCGTTAATGCCTTCTTGATAAGCAAATTTATCTCTTGTAAGAATTGTGCTGCATTGTGCATAGAATTTTTCAATCTGTTAATGCTATAAGGTATGATACTCATTCTGTCCAAGTAACTCCTGGTGTATTTATTTGGATCATATCTTAGATGACTTTTCATCAAGCAAATTAATCCTCTTGAAAAATTGTGTCGCATTTTCTAAGAGTGTAAATCAATTTCAACTTTGTCATTACATGCTCATTTTAAAAGAATTAATGCGTCTTCAAATACTTGATAGAGTTTTGAACCATTCGCACAGTGCAATTTCTTTATACATTTCTATTCAGATTGTATTGGATATTCAATATAAAATTTTACAAGTTTGTTCTATTTTAATGTGTTCTTTTATTTTTCTTTATATTCTTCGGCAAAATATAATTTTGTAAATTTGAATTTTCCATGACTCTTGCCGATGTTTAAAATTTTACTGCAAATTCAACTTTAAGATAAAAGGGATACGATAATAATAATACGTAAATTTGCAGTAGGCGTTATTATGTAAAGTCCAGAAATGTTCAATAAAAATGACCTCAGAATTGTGGATAATTTTCCTTCCATCTTTTAGATTCTGCCTATATCATAACTCAATAAATTAAAATGCTCTTCACATCTTGTACAAAAGTCTTCAACCTTTTTGTGTTCCTAACTAGCCTTATCAATTTATTTACTAATTCCAGTTCTTTGACATTATAGAAAAACCCAAATAATCCACTTTAAACCCGTCCCACTTAACTCCGTTACGACTGATTTGGAATTTATTAATATCGTTAATAGTTTTCGTCAAATCTATCCCATTATTAAAAATTAAATATCTCCCTTGAAAATGCAATACATTCTAAAACCAAACTTTCTACAAATTACCACACCATTTAAATTCTCTTTGAACTATTAACTCCACTATAGCTCTGTAGATGGCGCCACGAATTCTGCTTACAAACTGCAATTTGTACACATCGAATTAAGCCATATGATTTTACTTAATTTACAATATCTATAAACAAAGACTAGACGAAAAATAGCAATTTAAATAAAAAAGTTTAACTGCTTACAGTCAAATTCATAAAACCTTTTTTCCAGTACACACAATTTTTTTAATTAAATAAATATCACGATATTAGATAATACCTAAAAATTAAAAACTAACTTAAAAGATACAATGTTATTTGTTGTAAATTGTTTCCTTTTTATTCGCTGTACATTTACAAGAAATTGAAAAAAGATATTTTGGAGAATCTTCTCATATTCTTATATAAAGATTCGTATCATATAAAAATAAATTTGAATCACAATGTATATACTTTTTTAAATATCTATTCAAAAGTAATGAAATTTACATATATATTTAAATATAATATTTGTTTTTAAACGCTTTCAACCACAAACTTCGTGAGTGAATTCCTTTGTCAAGAATTAATTTTTTTCTTCTTTTTGATCCTCGTTTTTAATATTCCTACTGTAAAAATCGAAATATTGCAAACACCGGCTTTTGAATCCTTTTATTAATAATAATTAAAATTAAACACATTAAATCATCAGCGAAAAATCCAGTAGATGAAACAAGCACGTTTTCGAAAATAGGAAACATCCTTCAATTTATGTAATGATATTGGATATCAAAATAAAAAAAAAAATCTAAAGTTTTATTCCTGCTATTGTTTTAAAGCGTATACGAAATTTATGCAGATTTGTTGAAGCAAAGTAAATTAATTTTTAAATAATATATCTAATACAATTAAACATTATAGGCAATGTATGTCAGGCAAATGCAATGCAAGAGATATAATTAATTAATTCAATATTTTTTTTTACCTGAGCTTCCACTGGTGCCAGTTCCTGTAATTCCACCAAAAAGGAGTTGATCCCTGCGAAACAGATGCGCCACCTCCTGTTGTTCCATCACTGCGACTTGAGCCCGGAACACCAGTTGTACCAGTTCCCGAAGTTCCAGGTGTTACTCCACTGGCCGCGTTTATTGGGGCAGTATTGGTTTGCCATTGCCGTCAATTCACCACTAGGAGATGAAGCTGAAGCGCCCGAAGATCCAGTTATATCACTGGAAGTTGATCCGGTGTACCACTCGTAGCAGTTTCCGAAGTTCCAGATGCTACCCACTAGTCATGCTTACTAGAGTAGTATTGGTTGCCGTTGCCGTCGATTCACCACTAGAAGCTGAAGCTGAAGTGCCTGAAGATTCAGTTACATCGCTGGGAGTTGATCCCGGTGTACCACTCGTAGCAGTTCCCGAAGTTCCAGATGCTACACCACTGGTCGTGCTCCCTGGATTAGCATTTGTTCCCGTAGATCCAACACTAGAAGTCGAGCCTGAAGTGCCTGTCGATCCACTTGTAGCGGTTACTGACATAGCACCACTTGATGTTGTTCCTGAAGCACCAGTGATTCCAGTTATAGTAGATTTGGCGGAAACAACACTAGATAAAGTTGGCCCTACAAAATTTTGTTAAAATTTTCATTTACTTTATAAGATCATTTAAAAGAATGGGTAATGTATATCAAATAAAAGAAACTAATCCATTTAAAGAATGTTTTGTAATACCTAAAATCATGTCGAATTATTTTTATTTAATAACATTCAGACAGTTACGAATATGCTGAAACATATTAAAGAATTACTTCTTAATTTAAAAAATTACACACATAAATTTTTTTTTTTTTTTTTAGTAGCTTATGCAGTATTAGTTTTAAAAAATTGTTGGAAAGTTATACGGACCTTTATGTGTACCTGGTTTCACTGGAGTACTTGTTTTTCCTTTTGCTGGAGATCTTGAAGGTTTTTTTCTAGATGCTGATCGTTCTGTTGAAAATTTTTATTTTTATTAAGCTCTTTGAAAATTTTCAAGCTGTAAAAATCGCGTGTTTTAATGATTTTTTTATATATAGTAAACGATATAATGCAACTAATAAAATATTTTTGGCAGATATTAAATAGTAGAACTAAAATGATTTTTATATTTAAAAATTATTATTTTTTGTCTTAAAATGATGTAAAATGTAAACTAACGTAGAATATTTAAGAAGACATTACACGAGATTATAAATCTATTACAAGAAATGAATATTCTTATTTCTATATACATGTATTACATATGATGTTTTAGTATCATAAGGTATGCTTTCAATACAGTTTTGAATTAAAGTATTTTGAGAAAATGTACGTTACTAAGCACGAAATGCTCAAAATTTTACAAAAGGATTTGTTCAAATGTCTAATTTACTTTACATTTGTAAAATTAGAATTTTAATTAAAAAAAATAATTTTAGTGGTACATTATATTGCGAAATTTGTTTTTAGTATGTTCCTTTTATTAAATGAATTTCACAATTAATGTCTTTATTTAAAAGATTAATTTAAAAAAGCAAAAATATTTTTAAATAATACTTATTGAAATATTCCAAATGTAACAATTTAATTAAGTTATACATTTCCAATTATAATGACCACAATTTAAAATAATTGAAAATCGAAACGTTTATAGAATTAGAATTTTTTCCACTCGAACTAGGTCCAATCTAAAAATTGAAATTCAACAATAATAAATATAATTTATATTTATCAAAGTGTTCTTTTTATATTAGACAAATTATAAAGGGTAATATTGAATATTTGAAGATTATAAAACGGTAAAAATTAATTATACAATTAAGTTGATATTATGACGATATGTATAAGAAGCTTGTATAATTTGCTTTGTAATTTTAAACATTAGACATAAAAAGTTTAAATATGCTTTAGAAAGAAACATATTTACATTTACACCGAAAAAAAATAATGTTTACAAAGTGTCTAAGTTAATTTTAAAAAATTCGAACTCATTTTTAAATAAAACCAAAATTTCACATATAGATTTAATAAGTCATGTGCTATTAGTTAAAAATATAGATAAAGAAGGTTGAAGTAAGTAGAAATACAATAAAAACAATTCCTTGCAGTCAAACTCATAAAAACAATGAATTTTTCTAATTGCATTCCGATTTTCTAATTTAAAAACATTTTGGCACTAGATAACACGCTGAAGTTTAAAGTAATAATCTATATTTTTATAAATATTTGGTAAGAATATTCTAAAGAATCTTGTATGAAAATGAATATGAATCGCAATCTTATTATGTGAAATTACATTAAAGTAAAATCTATTTCATTTAACATGTTTGAACTTCAACCTTCGGGATTGAATTCATGTGAGGTGGAATAAACTTTTATCTTCTTTTTTTACCTAATTGTTTGTATTCTTACTTTGAGATTAAGCATTTTGCCGAGAAAGCTGAGTCCGAGTAAGCATTTTGTCAAACAATGATGATATTAAACACATTAATACAATTGGGAAATTTCCTTCCCATTAATGTACTGATACTAGATGTGCAAGGAAAAAATCTGTAGCTTTTAGTCTTTACTATGACTATTTTTAATAGCATTTATTTCAAACTTTGTGCAAGCCCACAATTAATAATTTTTAAAATTTATGTAAATTATGTATTAATTATTTAATAGATTTATCAAAAAAGACAATACCATAAGATATATTAAATTAAAGGAGTGCTTTCTGCATGTATGGTTGTTGCACTGGACGCTTGATGCTGCAGGATCCGCTCGTGCCATGATTCCTGTGGTCACCCCCACGGAGGGTTTCTGAGAAACAGAAGATAGCCTTGCACTTCCTGTTGTCTCATCACTGGGAGGTGAGCCCGGGATACCAGTCGTACCAGTTTCAGATGTTACACCACTAGTCATGCTTCCTGGAGTAGCATTGGTTGCAGACCGTCGATCCACCACTAGAAGCCAGAGGCGGAAGTGCCTGAAGATCCAGTTACATCTTCGGCAGTTGATCCCGGTGTACCACTCGTGCCAGTTCCCGAAGTTCCAGTTGTTACTATACCAGTCGTACTTACTGAGTAGCATTTGTCCCAGTTCCCTTATGATCCTCCACTAGAAGTCGAGATCTGCAGTGCTTATTGGTCCTGTTCAGTTGTACCTGATGAACCACCGCTTGATGTTTCATTCCTGAAGCATCAGTGATTCCAGTTATAGTAGGTTTTGCAGAAACAGCACTAGATAAAGATTGTCCTAGAAAAATTTGTTGAAATTTCAATCTAATTTATAAGATCATTGAATATAATTTGTAATATAAATCAAATAAGAAAAACTAATCCTTTTAACAATTTTTGTGTAAAGGCTAAAATCGTGATGAAATATTTTCTCAAGCAATACGTAACT